>JARQOD010011360.1:0-23706 GCA_033576555.1 Oophaga sylvatica
GGTGAGAGGACCATGCATTCCAGGATTGGGGGGTGAGGGGACCTTGCATTTCAGGATTGTAGGGTGAGGGTACCATGCATATCAGGATTGGGGGGGTGAGGGGCCATTTATATCAGGATTGGGAGGTGAGGGGACCATGCATTCCAAGATTGGGGGGGAGGGGACCATGCATACCAGGATTGGGGGGTGAGGGGACCATGCATATCAGGATTGGGGGGTGAGGGGACCATGCATATCAGGATTGGGGGGTGACTGGACCATGCATATCAGGATTGGGGTGAGGGGATCATGCACATCAGGATTGAGGGGTGAGGGGACCATGCACATCAGGATTGAGGGGTGAGGGGACCATGCACATCAGGATTGGGGGTGATGGGACCATGCACATCAGGATTGGGCGGTGATGGGACCATGCACATCAGGATTGGGCGGTGATGGGACCATGCACATCAGGATTGGGGGTGAGGGGACCATGCATACCAGGATTGGGGGGTGGAGGGGACCATGCATATCAGGATTGGGGGATGAGGGGACCATGCATATCAGGATTGGGGGTGAGGGACCATGCATACCAGGATTGGGGGGTGAGGGGACCATGCATTCCAGGATTGGGGGTGAGGGGGACCATGCATACCAGGATTGGGGGGGTGAGGGGACCATGCATACCAGGATTAGGGGGTCAGGAACCATGCATACCAGGATTGGGGGTGAGGGGACCATGCATACCAGGATTGGGGGATGAGGGGACCATGCATACCAGAATTGGGAGGTAAGGAGTACCATGAATACCAGGATTGGGGATGAGGGGACCATGCATACCAGGATTGGGGAGTGAGAGGGTATCATACATCCTACGATAGGGATGAGGGGACCATGCATACCAGAATTGAGTGGTGAGGGGAACATGCATACCAGGATTGGAGGGTGAGGGGACCATGCATACCAGATTGGGTGGTGAGGGGACAATGCATTCCAAGATTAGGGGGTGAGGGGACCATGCATACCAGGACAGGGAGGTGATAGAACCATGCATACCAGGATAGTGGGGAGAGGGGACCATGCATACCAGGATAAGGGGATGAGGGGACCATGCATATCAGATTGGGGGTGAGGGACCATGCATATAAGGATTGGTGGTGAGGAGACCATGCGTACCAGGATAGGGGGTGAGGGAACCATGCATACCAGGATGGGGGGTGAGGGAACCATGCATACCAGTATTGCAGGGGTGAGGAGACCATGCATACCAGGATTGGGGGAAGAGGGGTACCATGCATACCAGGATAGGGGATGAGGGGACCATGCAAACCAGAATTGGGAGGTAAGGGGTGCTATGTATACCAGGATTGGGATTAGAGGACCATGCATACCAGGATTGGGGGCTGAGGGGGTACCATACATCCTACAATAGGGATGAGGGGACCATGCATACCAGAATTGGGGGGTGAGGGGACCATGCATATCAGGATTGGGGGTGAGGGACCATGCATACAGGATTGGGGTGAGGGGACCATGCATATCAGGATTGGGGGGTGGGGACCATGAACAGGATTGGGGGTGAGGGGACCATGCATCAGGATTGGGGGTGAGGGACCTGCATCGGATTGGGGTGAGGGGACCATGCATATCAGGATTGGGGGGTGAGGGGACATGCATTCAGGATTGGGGGTGAGGGGACCATGCATACAGGATTGGGGGTGAGGGGACCATGATATCAGGATTGGGGGGTGAGGGACCATGCATACCAGGATTGGGGGAGGGGACCATGCATCCAGGATTGGGGTGAGGGGACCATGCATCAGGATTGGGGGTGAGGGGACCATGCATCCAGGATTGGGGGGTAGGGGACCATGCATTCAGGATTGGGGGGGGGGGACATGCATACAGGATGGGGGGTGAGACCATGCATACAGGATGGGGGTGAGGGACCATGCATACGGATTTGGGGTGAGGGGCCATGCATACAGGATGGGGTGAGGGCATGATACAGGATTGGGGTGAGGGGACCATGCATACCAGGATTGGGGGTAGGGGACATGCATCAGGATGGGGGTGAGGGGACCATGCATCAGGATTGGGGGTGAGGGGACATGCATACAGGATTGGGGGGTGAGGGGACATGCATCCAGGATTGGGGGTAGGGACATGCATATCAGATTGGGTGAGGGACCATGCATCGGATTGGGGTGAGGGGACCATGCATCCAGGATTGGGGGTGAGGGGACCATGATCAGGATGGGGGGGGGACCATGCATACAGGATTGGGGGTGAGGGACCATGCACCAGGATTGGGGGTGAGGGGACCATGCATACAGGATTGGGGGTGAGGGGACATGCATCCAGATTGGGGGGTGGAATATACCAGGATTGGGGTGAGGGGACCATGCATACCAGGATTGGGGGTGAGGGGACCATCATCTAGATGGGAGGGGGGGACCATGCATCAGGATTGGGGGAGTGGGGGGTGGTGGGGAGGGGACCATGCATACCGGATTGGGGGTGAGGGACCATGCATACGGATTGGGGGTGAGGGGACCATGATACAGGATTGGGGGTGAGGGGACCATGCATACAGGATTGGGGGTGAGGGGACCATGCATCCAGGATGGGGGGAATGTGGGGGGGACCATGCATCCAGGATGGGGGTGAGGGACATGCATACCAGATTGGGGGTGAGGGGACCATGCATACAGGATTGGGGGTGAGGGGACCATGCATACCAGGATTGGGGGTGAGGGACCATGCATCAGATTGGGGGTGAGGGACCATGATATCCAGGATTGGGGTGAGGGGACCATGCATACCAGGATTGGGGGGGGGGACTGCATATCAGGATTTGGGGGTGAGGGGACCATGCATACCAGGATTGGGGGTGAGGGGACCATGCTACCAGATTGGGGGTGAGGGGACATGCATACAGATTGGGGGGTGGGGACCATGCATTCAGATTGGGGGTGAGGGGACCATGCATTCAGGATTGGGGGGTGAGGGGACCATGCATCCAGGATTGGGGGAGGGGACCATGCTTCAGGATTGGGGGTGAGGGACAGCATCAGGATGGGTAGGGCATGAACGTGGGGGGACCTGATCGGATGGAGGTAGGGACCATGATTGGATGGGGGTGAGGGTACCATGCATACAGGATGGGGGTGAGGGGACCATGCATACAGGATTGGGGGTGAGGGGACATGCAACAGGATGGGGGTGAGGGACCATGCATACCAGGATTGGGGGGGGACATAGAGGGGACATGCATCCAGGATTGGGGGTGAGGGGACCATGCATACCAGGATTGGGTGGGTGGAGGGGGACCATGCATTCAGGATTGGGGGGTGAGGGACCATGCATCCAGGATTGGGGTGAGGGGACCATGCATTCCAGATTGGGGGTGAGGGACATGCATATCAGGATTGGGGTGAGGGACCATGCATTCAGGATGGGGGGTGAGGGACCATGCATACCAGGATTGGGGGGGGGGACCATGCATACCAGGATTGGGGGTGAGGGGACCATGCATACAGATTGGGGGGTGAGGGGACATGCATACGGATTGGGGGTGAGGGACCATGCAAATATGAGAGGATTGGGTGAGGGACATGCATACCAGGATTGGGGGTGAGGGGACCATGATACAGGATTGGGGGGTGGGGGACCATGCATCCAGGATTGGGGAGTGAGGGGACATGCATACCAGGATTGGGGGTGAGGGGACCTGCATACAGGTGGGGTAGGGACCATGCATACAGGATGGGGGTGAGGGACCATGCATTAGGATTGGGGTGAGGGGACCATGCATACAGGATTGGGGGTGAGGGACCATGATACAGGATGGGGGGTGGGGAGACCATGCATACCAGATTGGGGGTGAGGGACCATGCATACAGTTGGGGGTGAGGGGACCATGCAATCAGGATTGGGAGGATGACGAGGGGTGGGACCATGCATCCAGGATGGGGGGTGAGGGACCATGCATACCAGGTGGGGGTGAGGGGACATGCATACCAGGATGGGGGTGAGGGGACCATGCATACAGGATTGGGGTGAGGGGACCATGCATACAGGATGGGGGGAGGGGACCATGCATACAGGATTGGGGGTGGGGGACATGCATACCAGGATGGGGGTAGGGGACAGCATATCAGGATTGGGGGGTGAGGGGACCAGCATACCAGGATTGGGGGTGAGGGACATGCATACAGGATTGGGGGTAGGGGACCATGCATCAGATTGGGGTGAGGGGACCATGCATTCAGATGGGTGAGGGACCTGCATACGATTGGGTGGGCATGCATACAGGATTGGGGTGGGGGACCATGCATACAGGATTGGGGGTGGGGACCATGCATCAGTTGGGGGGCATGCATTACATGATTTAAAACATGCATACCAGGATTGGGGGTGAGGGGACCATGCATATACAGGATTGGGGGTGAGGGACCATGCATACCAGGATTGGGGGATGAGGGGACATGCATACATAGATTGGGGGTAGGGGACATGCAGATTGGGGGAGGGGACCAGCTAAGATGGGGTGAGGGACCTGCATCAGGATTGGGGTGAGGGACATGCATACCAGATTGGGGTGAGGGGACCATGCATTCAGGATTGGGTAGGGACCATGCATCAGGATTGGGGGGGGACCTGATACAGATTGGGGTGAGGGACATGCAACAGATTGGGGGTAGGACCATGCATCAGATTGGGTGAGGGGACCATGCATACAGGATTGGGGTAGGGGACATGATCAGATGGGAGGGATGCTACAGATGGTGAGGGAATCAACAGGATTGGGGGTGGGACCACACGGATTGGTAGGGACCGCATCCGGATGGGGGTGGGACCATGATCGGATTGGGTGAGGCATGATACAGTGGGTGGGACCATGCTCAATGGGGGGAGGCCATGACGATGGTGAGGAACATAATGGGGTGGGGAATGCACCAGATGGGGTGGGACAATCCGCATAAGGATGGGTGGACATGCATACGTTGGGGAGGACATGCATCCAGATGGGTGAGGACTGCACGTGGGTGAGGGGACCATGCTACAGGGGTGAGGGGACAGCATACCAGATGGGTGAGGACCATGCATCGGATGGGTGGGACCATGCTACAGGATGGGGTAGGACATGCATACCAATGGGAGGACATGCAACAGAGGGGTGAGGACCAGCATCAGGATTGGGTGGGACCATGCAGGGTGAGGCCATCAACCAGAGGGAGGACATGCACAGGTGGTGGGACAACCAGATGGGGTAGGACCATCTCCAGAGGGAGGACCACTCCGATTGGTGGGCATGATCGATGGTAGGACAGAATCATATCAGGATTGGGGGTGAGGGGACCATGCATTCCAAGATTGGGGGTGAGGGGACCATGCATACCAGGAATTGGGGGGTGAGGGGACCATGCATATCAGGATTGGGGGTGAGGGGACCATGCATATCAGGAATAAGGGGGTGAGGGGACCATGCATATCAAGGATTGGGGGAGTGAGGGGACCATGCATACCAGGATTGGGGAGTGAGGGGACCATGCATATCAGGATTGGGGGTAAGGGGACCATGCATATCAGGATTGGGGGTGAGAGGGACCATGCATACCAGGATAGAGGGGTGAGGGGACCATGCATACCAGGATAGGGGGGGTGAGGGAACCATGCATACCAAGATTGGGGGATGAGGGGTACCATGCATACCAGGATTGGGGAGTGAGGGGACGATGCATATCAGGATTGGGGGTGAGGGGACCATGCATATCAGGATTGGGGGTGAGGGACCATGCATATCAGGATTGGGGGGTGAGGGGACCATGCATATCAGGATTGGGCGCGAGGGGACCATACATTCCAAGATTGGGGGTGAGGGGACCAAGCATACCAGGATTGGGGAGTGAGGGGACCATGCATATCTGGATTGGGGGGTGAAGGGACCATGCATATCAGGATTGGGGGGTGAGGGAACCATGCATTCCAAGATTGGGGGTGAGGGGACCATGCATACCAGGATTTGGGAGTGAGGGGACCATGCATATCAGGATTGGGGGGTGAGGGACCATGCATATCACAATTGGGGGTGAGGGGACCATGCATACCAGGATTGGGGGGTGAAGGGGACCAATGCATACCAGGATTGGGGAGTGAGGGGACCATGCATATCAGGATTGGGGGGTGAGGGGACCACGCATATCAGGATTGGGGGTGAGGGAACCATGAATACTAGGATATGGATGAGCAGGTACCATGCATACCAGGATAGGGATGAGGGGGTACCATGCATACCAGGATTGGGGGGTGAGGGGACCATGCATACCAGGATGAGGAATTGGGGTGCCATGCATATCAGATTTGGGTGGGGGTGAGGGGACCATACATACAGGATAGGGATGAGGGGTACCATGCATACCAGGATAGGGATGAGGGGTGCCATGCATACCAGGATAGGAGGGGGCAGCACATACCAGGATGGGAGACCATATACCTATAAAAATGCTTGCCACCCGGGCGTAGAATGGGTTCATAGCTATTTATTATATATATATATAAATTACATTTGTGTGTCGACCCGCCACCAAAAATTGTGGGTTACCAGGGCAATGGGGTACTCAGAGCCGAGCCCATGGAAGTCTATGGGGATTTGTCACAGGTAGCTGTGGCTCGGTCTGTGGCCCTGGCGGTCTGGCGTATGTTGGGGATATATTTACGGGGGATAGGTTTATATACAGTTCGTGACGCCACCTGTAGTATTCTGGTAATTTGTACCAGCGCTGCTGTAGATCTCTGAGGGGATGGTGATGCAGCTAGATGTCGGGTCCCCTACAGGTGGGACTGGTCCCTCAAAGTCTATGAAGTTAGTGAAGTCGGGTGCAGATAAATAACACAGTCCTCACACGGTCAGCGTCTTTCCAAAACCTTTACTTGTAAGATGTTCAGGCAGGTCCCAGGGAGGCTGATCCAAGGAGAGTGTATCTTGAGACAGCAGCTGGACAAGTTGGGGGCCCTCCTTTACTTTCAATACAACGAGTACAACCAGCCTGAAGCGTAGTTCCCTCAATAACTCCAGCTAATCCATAGCTGTACTGCCCAGTCAGTTTTGTGGTAGGAGCCTTCCAATTGATGAAACTAGGTTCTTGCTTTTGTCTGCGCTTGACTCAAAGTCCCTATTCCACCTGACTCCAGTTACGTACTGACTATAAGGGGCTGTTTGCCGCGCCCTAAGGTCCGGTAAATTCCTGGTTTTCTTACCACTATGCTTGAAGCTAATAGTGATCCTTCGGTCCCCAGTGACCGGTTGCAATGTGCAGGACTTCTTCAATCCAAAAGCACCTTTCCAATAATCCACTGTGCCTTTCGCCTTGTCCTCGCTGGTAGCATAAGCACTCACACTAGCATAAAGTCGGGTAGTTACTTCCTTCATTCACTTCCTTCAAAGTTAGTTACAGATTCTCAGTTATCACTAGGCAGGAGCACGTCTCTGAACCTTTCACTGTCCTTGAGACAGGTGACTGAAGTCTTTCTGCAATAATCTCCTTCTCCTCAGTCCAGGCTAGACCTTCCTCTCTGAAGTCCAGGCACTGACTGACTGACCAATCCCTCAATAGTAAACTACACTACCCTAAGGGTGTGTCTAGTGTATGTTGAGTGAATGGGTATTTAGCATTAAACTGCTGTCTCGCCACACACTCTCCAGGGTACTGCGTGTGCCTAACACCCAGGGCTACACATTCCCCCATGGTAAAAGACAGCACTCCCGGGCTGTAAAATACAAAAGAGACAGTTTTGTTTATGCATGAAAACATCAACAATAACATTAATTCGTCCCATCCGGGAGGTGAGGATGTCTTGAACGTTGCAAACAACAAAACATTATATATAGAAATACAAAAGTATTAAATAGCATTCAATAAATATACAGTTTCTTGTGAAGGACCCGCACCAAACCTTCAACGTGGGTCCTGGGTGGGCTGCAGGACATCCGAATGCAGACCTCACTCCAGTTGCCACACCACACGGGTTTTTGTATTCAGAGGTAGTTGTGCTGGTTTTATGTAAAACCAAGATAAAGCACCGAAGCGCAACTATATACAAATAAGTTCTGGGCTGGCACAGTCCTCAACCTCAAAGTCCATTGTTAAACGAAGACACAGATATAATATCACATCATAATAATACTAAAGTGCAAAAATTTTTCTCTGTTTACCCAACCGGGCATTCTACTGGTAGAAATATATATATGCATTATATACATTATACCCTTCAACTTGTGCAAAATTTGTAAACATACTTGAACTTTCTACAACTTTACTTATGGTAGACCCTATATGGATCTCACCGATTCTTCTTTACTATTTATTCATTTTCACATACATTTTCCACCCCGGGGGCTGGAACAATGCGGTGTTCCCTAGATCCCAGAACTAACAGGTCGTGACCTGCTATTGGGGTTTGAGTCGCCACAGTGCTTGTGCGAACCACTAGGGCGCAACGGGTACATTCTCCTCACGAGACACCGATTGCGTTTCAATCACAGTTAACGATATGGACCGTGTCATGGATTGCGATTGAGACTGGGTCGCTAGTTGCGATGTAGAAATTGCTTTAATTTGCGATGAGCTTGCAGGGGGCGATGCTGGGGCACGGCCGGATACTGCTTGAGCTGGAGACGGGACGCTGCGGTAGTGGTGACGTTACCTGCGTCGGGGACGGGGTCACGGACGATGGTGACGTTAAGGGCATACCATCCCTTCATTCCCCAATGCCGTGTGTACGTGACGAGGTCTCCATTTACTAAGTCCCTCCCGGGATGGCCTTGCGGCAGGTGGGATTCTACGTCACGCCTGCTGACAAAGACCCCTGGGTAGAGGCCCGGTTCACGGATGAAGCCCCAGCCCTTCCGGAGCTGGAACTCAGTCACACACCCCTGCCGCCGCGGTTCCCTCAGGGTACCTTTCTCTCTCCGGACACTCTCTTTGTCCGCGATCAGCTCTGCATGTTGTCGCTGACGGTTCCGCTGAGCTTCCCGCTCTTCCTCCTGCTGGCGTTTCTGCTTCTCCTCACGACGCTGCCACTCATATTCCCACTGGGCGGTGTAGGCGACGTCATCCAGGCGCGCCATCTCGTCCCAGTCCACGTCTGGTTAGTGACGGGACAGGACCCCTCCGGTGTCCCTGCCGGGGACCGATCATCTGCTGCGGCCTCCTGGCCGGGCGGGCGTTCCGAACTGGCGATACCTCCTCAACCTCCTTCGCCTCCACCGCTTCACCGGTGGATCAGGATTGGTACTTTCGGGGGCAGCCTCCGGTTGCTCCTTCGCCTTGGGCAGCAGAATCTTCGGTAACTCGAATCGTGGGGGGTCGTTGAGGGGAGAGATCACCGCGTCCCACAGCCTCCGCTGCTCCAGGGTACGCCGGCGTCTCTCGATCTCTTCAAAGCCAGGTTGGTACTGGACCATCTTCTTCAGGCGTGCATTTCTTCTTGAATCTCTAGCAACGCCTGCTGCAGGTGCAGGACCATGGATAACTCCGGTGCTGGTGGCAGCTTGGCTGGGGCACGGGGCCTGCCTTCCTCCGCTTCCCTGCTCGGCTGCACACGTCCTGCTTCCATGATGTTCCAGAAGATTCTTTCTTCTTCCTGCGGAGACATCCGGTCTCTTCCGTGGAGGTGGGGTTTGCGTCTCCTCCTCCTCGCGGGGAAGGTGAAGAGGAGGCGGACCTCCTTTGCTGTAGGGCAGGATCGCATGTTGTAATAGCACTTTGAGAGGGCAGGCATTTTCTTCGCGCCACAGGGGGGTAGACGCCCACGAAGGTACGCCCACCTTCTTCTCCAGCGCCTGAGGGCGCGAATATGGCGACAAAAATGGCGATTTTGGCGCCAAAAGTGCAAACAGTCCTTTTTCACAAAAACAATTCCTTAGGCACACAAGGCTCGCAATTCCGCGAGTTTCGCATTCCTGTTCGTGACGCCAAAGTTTTGTGTCGACCCGCCACCACAATTGTGGGTTACCAGGGCAATGGGGTACTCAGAGCCGAGCCCATGGAAGTCTATGGGGATTTGTCACAGGTAGCTGTGGCTCGGTCTGTGGCCCTGGCGGTCTGGCGTATGTTGGGGATATATTTACAGGGATAGGTTTATATACAGTTCGTGACGCCACCTGTAGTATTCTGGAAATTTGTACCAGCGCTGCTGTAGATCTCTGAGGGGATGGTGATGCAGCTAGATGTCGGGTCCCCTACAGGTGGGACTGGTCCCTCAAAGTCTATGAAGTTAGTGAAGTCGGGTGCAGATAAATAACACAGTCTCACACGGTCAGCGTCTTTCCATACCTTTACTTGTAAGATGTTCAGGCAGGTCCCAGGGAGGCTGATCCAAGGAGAGTGTATCTTGAGACAGCAGCTGGACAAGTTAGGGCCTCCTTTACTTTCAATACAACGAGTACAACCAGCCTGAAGCGTAGTTCCCTCAATAACTCCAGCTAATCCATAGCTGTACTGCCCAGTCAGTTTTGTGGTAGGAGCCTTCCAATTGATGAAACTAGGTTCTTGCTTTTGTCTGCGCTTGACTCAAAGTCCCTATTCCACCTGACTCCAGTTACGTACTGACTATAAGGGGCTGTTTGCCGCGACCTAAGGTCCGTAAATTCCTGGTTTTCTTACCACTATGCTTGAAGCTAATAGTGATCCTTCGGTCCCCAGTGACCGGTTGCAATGTGCAGGACTTCTTTCAATCCAAAAGCACCTTTCCAATAATCCACTGTGCCTTTCGCCTTGTCCTCGCTGGTAGCATAAGCACTCACACTAGCATAAAGTCGGGTAGTTACTTCCTTCATTCACTTCCTTCAAAGTTAGTTACAGATTCTCAGTTATCACTAGGCAGGAGCACGTCTCTGAACCTTTCACTGTCCTTGAGACAGGTGACTGAAGTCTTTCTGCAATAATCTCCTTCTCCTCAGTCCAGGCTAGACCTTCCTCTCTGAAGTCCAGGCACTGACTGACTGACCAATCCCTCAATAGTAAACTACACTACCCTAAGGGTGTGTCTAGTGTATGTTGAGTGAATGGGTATTTAGCATTAAACTGCTGTCTCGCCACACACTCTCCAGGGTACTGCGTGTGCCTAACACCAGGGCTACACATTTGTATATCTGTTCTATGTGTATATATAGTACAGACCAAAAGTTTGGACACACCTTCTCATTCAAAGATTTTTCTGTATTTTCATGACTATGAAAATTGTAGAATCACACTGAAGGCATCAAAACTATGAATTAACACATGTGGATTATACATTACACTTTACAAAAAAGTGTGAAACAACTGAAAATATGTCTTATATTCTAGGTTCTTCAAAGTAGCCACCTTTTGCTTTGATTACTGCTTTGCACGCAGAAAGGTGAACGGATGGATCTACATGCTGGTTCCCACCGTGAAGCATGGAGGAGGTGGTGTGATGGTGTGGGGGTGCTTTGCTGGTGGCACTGTTGGGGATTTATTCAAAATTTAAGGCATACTGAACCAGCATGGCTACCACAGCATCTTGCAGCAGCATGCTATTCCATCCGGTTTGCGTTTAGTTGGACCATCATTTATTTTTCAACAGGACAATGACCCCAAACACACCTCCAGGCTGTATAAGTGCTATTTGACCAAGAGGGAGAGTGATGGGGTGCTACGCCAGATGACCTGGCCTCCACAGTCACCAGACCTGAACCCAATCGAGATGGTTTGGGGTGAGCTGGACCGCTCACCACTTCAATTTTGAATAAATCCCCAACAGCGTCACCAGCAAAGCACCCCCACACCATCACACCACCTCCTCCATGCTTCACGGTGGGAACCAGGCATGTAGAGTCCATCCATTCACCTTTTCTGCGTGCAAAGCAGTAATCAAGCAAAAGGTGGCTACGTTGAAGAACCTAGAATATAAGACATATTTTCAGCTGTTTCACACTTTTTTGTAAAGCGTAATGTATAATTCCACATGTGTTAATTCAGAGTTTTGATGCCTTCAGTGTGATTCTACAATTTTCATAGTCATGAAAATACAGAAAAATCTTTGAATGAGAAGGTGTGTCCAAACTTTTGGTCTGTATTGTACTTTATGTAATCTATCTATTCTTTTCGGTCAGGTCCTGCTGTGATTTTACTGTACGAGGCAGATGAATTGCCAACTTTTCAAAGGACATCGGTGTGTAAAAATAAGACAGCACTCACATGGCCCGAGTGCTGTGCGATTTATTTTTTCCAGTCCGATCGTGATCTAGATGTATGGTTCTACAGGAAGTTTTTTTTTTCCTCTGGGGGCACTCAAATTTATTAGCATGCACAAAGAAATACAAGTTAGCCCAAAAACGCATGAAAAAAACGCACCATAACAGCAAGTAAACACACACCAAAACATGCATTTTTGCTGCAGCTTCTTTTCAGCCAAGAAATTAAGTTTTGCTGCAGAAAAAAATGCAACAAAAACGCTTAGTGTGAACTTAGAATAAGTTGATCATCGGGAGTTTCAATAAGGGGGCCTGCCTAGACTAAAGCTTTATGTATCAATAGCATAATGATACACAATACTTTTGATCTGTCAGTATAGAAGTGATCAGGATGTGGACCAAAGCACAATCTGCACTGGTTGATGAATCCACAAAATTTGTCACAGTCTCCACCAAACCTGAAAGGTGGGAGAGGAAGGGTGAGTTGAGGGGGCGTAGCTATATGTTGATTTTGTAAGTGAAGGATTTGCTCACACTGCTGTGCAATTATATTGCTTATGTCTTATAAAATATTTTGTAGATCATGTGTAGAATATCCAAAAACTTTATTGGTTGAGTTTCAAATTCTGTGTATTTTGTTGTTATTGTTTGCATGTCCGCATAGATGCTGGTAAGCAAACAGTTCATCTTAGTTACACAAACCTCCAATTTTCCTCCATCGGTGGCTTCCATGATGGTAGGCTTGAGTATCCTGTTGCGATACTTGTGTAGCACTGCTGGAATCCAGTGGCCGAAGACACACGAGCACTAAGAGCAAGCGGTAATAGACATCTTTGGAGACAGGGACATGCCACCTATACCGAGAACCAGTGCTGAAGTTGTATCCGGTACCAGTGGGAAAATCTGCCTTTAAATACTGTATATACTGCTATTCACCAAGTAAACGTTTGGTTGTTTTTATGAATCTTGTGTCTCCTGTATTAATTGAAGAAGGATGGCTGGATTCAGAAGAAGTGGTGGCCTGCAGCCTCAAAGTAAGTGTGATACCCCTCACACATAGCAGCACACCAGGATTGGGACACGAGATGTCCGTAGGATGCCAAAGCAAGTGAGGACTGAAGCTTGGCCACGAATACCTCGCTTGGGAATCTTACACATGTGTGCCTTGCCACAAATCTTACTCTTATCTGGGTCTGGAGAAAAATTTTTGGTATAAGGAATGCCACAGCTTATCATGAATTAGATGTCGTGTCACGCACCTGTCCCACCCCAGTTCCTCCCAAACTGGATGGAGCTGGGTGAAAATGGAGCGAAAAGTTTCAAATTAGTTGGGCAAAAATTTTATGAAGTTTCAAATGCAAATTGCCTCTTCAGAGAAAAAGAGGACTTAAACTCTATAGCGCCACCTGATGGAAGTAGCGATCTTACAAGTCACAATCAACCCTTTAATGAGTCTTGTAATATGACTTAGGATAAAAGCCAAATCAGTATCTCAATTTGCAGACACGGTGTTTCGGGCTATTGGCCCTGTCAGTGCAAAGTATGAGAACTGATTTGGCTAGGTGAATTTTCAAAGTAATTTTCATCAAAATTCTGGCTTAACTGCTTTGATGAATCAGGGTCTAAATGTCTTAAAATGTTGAAATACCTGCTTGTGACTGCCCTGATTTTACTCATCACATTCCAGGAACTGAATTTTTAATTGATGGAGCTATATGAAGGCTTGTTTTTTTGTAGAGCAAGTTGCATCTTCCGAGGGAAAAAGTACTGTGCAAACGTTTTAGGCAGGTGTTGGAAAAAAACTCTGTAAAGTAAGAAAGCTTTCAAAAATAGAAGTGTTAATAGTTTATTTGTATTAATTAAAATCCAAATGAAAAGTGAATGATCAAAAGAGAAATTTAAATGTCATCAATATTTGGTGTGACTACTCTTTGCCTTAAAAACACCATCATTTTCTTCTAGGTAAACTTGTCCAAAAGTCAGGGAATTTGTAGGATTTTAATCAGGTGTATTAGTACCGATCATACCCAATAGTGATCATTCTTTACATGAGTAGGTTGATACACAGTCACTAACTGAAACAGAAATAGCTGTGGAAGAGGCTTAAAATTGGGTGAGGAAAAGCCAAACTCTGGAACAAAGGTGAGCCTGTGCAAGACAGTTTCATGTCACAAGTCCTACAGCTTGGCAAGACAAAGCAAAAAAACAAGGCACAAGGAAGTTTAACTGCATCAGCAAGGTCTCTTCCAGGCAAAGTGTAAGGTTCTTTGTCTCTGTTGACATGTTCCTTGAAACTCAGTTTTCCGTCGGCCATTTTGCTTTCTGTCTTTCTGCAGCTCTTGCCCTCAGTTAATATGGAGTTCCAGTTTTCATGTTCCCGCCCTGATTCTTCCCTCTTGCTTCTTAAGCAGCCTCAGCTGAACAATCAGTGCTCCTGAATCAAGCCTCAGTCAGTCTGTGACCTGACTCCTGGAAGCCTTGGACTTGTACTCCAGCTATTCCCTACTGAGGAACCTTGGAACACTTTTGGACTCTGGAAACCTGCTGTTTGGTGAATCCATGTTTGCAGAGGAATTACGGTACAGAGAAGAGATCCTGAACCTGCTTTGGAGATTTATTGTAGTGCTTGAAGTTACTCTGGCCTGCTGTGTCTCCTGTCGCTGTTCCTGCAAACTGTGTGAACTTTTCAGCATGCTTGTATGAAGTAATACAAGTCATTCATTTCAACCTATGTCTCCTGTGTTTTCCTCGCACCCAAGCACAAGACGCTATAGGAACTGTACACTATACATGACACAAAGATTTCAATACAGACTGGAGTTTAGAGATGTACTATTGCTTTTTAAGAAGCACCAATGTAAATACTTTTATGCCCCAAATGACAAAAGTATTGTCATTAGTCTGGGTTCAAAACCCTTGATCCTGTGCTTTGTGGTTGGCTTCTCTATCCGCTGAGCACAGCACTTACAGCATTTCTCCAGGTGTCTGATATCCTTGCCTTAGTATTTTTAGGTTAACATTTGTCTGCCCTATCACCTTTTGGTGCAGCTATATATACTTTCTCCCTGCTGATGTATTCTGCAGATGATATTCTCATTTGGATGTCCAGCAACACTGCCGGTGTTGATGCCAGTCATTGAAAGTCCAGCTCTGGACTCATTCTGGGATCTTTTTGTAACTCAGCAGACCTTCCCTTTTGTAGGTAAATTGCACTCTGCTCTGCTCTCTGATTCTTTAGGAGGAAAGTAATATAGTAACATAGTTATTAAGGTTGAAGGAAGACTTTAAGTCCATATAGTTCAACCCATATCCTATCCTAACCTGCCCTAACATGTTGATCCAGAGGAAGGCAAAAAAAAACCCATGTGGCAAACTGTAAGCTTCACATTGGGGAAAAAAATTCCTTCCTGACTCCACATACGGCAGTCAGACTAGCTCCCTCGATCAACGCAATATCTAGGAAACTAGTGTATATAACCTGTAATGTTATACTCTTCAAGAAAGGCATCCAGGCCCTTCTTTAATTTTAGTAATGAATCACTCATTACAACATCATACGGCAGAGAGTTCCATAGTCTCACTGCTCTTACAGTAAAGAATCTGCGTCTGTGATCATGACTAAACCTTCTTTCCTCCAGTCGTAGAGGATGCCCCCTTGTCCCCGTCACAGGTCTAAGAGTAAAAAGATCATTAGAAAGGTCTTTGTACTGTCCCCTCATATATTTATACATTGTAATAAGATCACCCCTAAGCCTTCATTTTTCCAAACAAGATAACCCCAAGTGTAATAACCTGTCTTGGTATTGCAGACCCCCCAATTCTCTAATAACCTTGGTCGCTCTTCTCTGCACCCGCTCCAGTTCAGCTATGTCTTTCCTATACACTGGAGACCAGAACTGTACACAGTATTCTAAGTGTGGTCGCACTAGTAACTTGTATAGAGGTAAAATTATGTTCTCCGCATGATGTCATGAGCATCCCATTATTTTATTTGCCTTTGCAGCAGCTGCCTGACACTGGCCACTAAATGTGAGTTTGTCGTCCACCCATGCACCCAGGTCTTTTTCAGTGACAGTTTTGCCAAGTGTTTTACAATTAAGCACATAATTATACATTTTCTTTGTTCTACCCAAGTGCATGACCTTACATTTATCCCCATTAAAGCTCATTTGCCATTTACCAGCCCAAGCTTCTAGTTTACACAAATCCTCCTGTAATATAAAATTGTCCTCCTCTGTATTTATTACCCTGAAGAGTTTAGTGTCATCTGCAAATATTGAAATACTACTCTGTATGCCCCCTACAAGGTCATTAATATGTTAAAGAGAAGCGGCCCCAATACTGACCCCTGCGGTACCCCACTGCTTACCGTCACCCAGTCAGAGTGTACTCCATTAATAACCACCCTTTGTTTCCTATCCATGAGCCAGTTCGTAACCCACTTACAAATATTTTTCCCTATCCCATTGTTCTCATTTTATGTATCAACCTTTTGTGTGGCACCGTATCAAAAGCTTTTGAGAAGTCCATGTACACCACGTCTACTGATTTCACTTGGTCCAGTCTGGAACTTACCTCTCCATAAAAGCTTATCAGATTAGTCTGACAAGAACGGTCCCTCGTAAACCAATGCTGATATTGGGTCATGAGGTTATTCTTCTTCAGATACTCCTGCATAGCATCTCTTAGAAAACCCTCCAGGATTTTACCCACAGTAGATGTTAAGCTCACTGGCCTATAATTTCCAAGTACAGTTTTTGTCCCCTTTTAGAATATTGGCACCACATTTGCTATATGCCAGTCTTGTGGTACAAACCCTGTTATTATGGAATCTTTAATGATAAAAATTAATGGTTTATCTATGACTGTACTTAATTCCTGCAGTACTCGGGGGTGTATCCGTCCGGGCCCGGGGATTTGTCAATTTTAGTGATTTTTAGACGCCGCCGTACTTCCTGCTGGGTTAAGCAGGTGACATTTAATAGAGAATGTTTTTTATCACTGATCATGTTATCTGTCATGGGATTTTCTTGTGTAAATACTGTTGAAAAAAAGTCATTTAGCATATTGGCTTTTTCCTCATCCTCATCCACCATTTCACCCAGACTATTTTTAACGGGACCAACACTATCATTTTTTAGTTTCTTACTATTTATGTAGTTAAAAAATTATTTTTACTTTCTCTGGCAATGAGTCTCTCTGTCTCAATCTTTGCTGTCTTGATTTGATTTTTACAGAATAAGGCCGGCGTCACACTATAGAGGAATACGGACGAGTGCTATGCGAGAAAAACTCGCATAGCACTCGAACCAATATTAATCTATGGGGCAGCTCCCAGCAGCCGATTTATTTCTCGGCCGTATTCTACGTCCTGAGACAATTGCAGCATGCTGCGATTGTCACCATATTACGCCCGTAATACGCCAATGCAAGTGTATGGGAACAAGAAAAATACGGATTACACACGGACCAGACGTGTGACTTGCGAGAAATACGCATCGGTGTCCTTTAGAAAAGTCAGCAATTCAGTGCGCTATACTGTAAAATTACACTGACATGTTTAATAAAGTATGGAAAGAATAGATATATACACATAGAATACATATATATATATATATATATATATATATATATATACACATGTCATTGTGACACATATATATATATTTATAGTTTACACGCTTCTACATAGCATAATAGCCGCTAATTCAATTGCCGGCTTCAGTAAAATCTTTACAGAACCCGACATTAAATGACACATGGATTACATACAGTAAGCCATTTCATTTCATTTAGTTTGATATATGGTTTTGATTATCAATTATATGAGTGTATGTGTGCAAAATTTCAGACGTGTAGGTGTTAATTTAATATGCAAATTAGTTGTAAAAGAATGAGTGGGCTCCCGCGGTATTTTCAAACAGGGAAAGCCAGTGAGTGAGGACAGATATTACTGGCTTTGAGAGGGACAATTGTTTTGGGCCCCCCTGGCTATTAACATCTGGCCCCAGGCACCCCAGAAAAGGCACATCTATTATTAGATGCACCTTTTCTAGCACTTAGCCCATCTATTCCCATTGCCTTTAGCGGTGTCAAATTGGTTAATAATGGGTTAATATCACCTTGCTATTGAAAGGAGACATTCATGCGGGTTAATAATGGAAAGTTGTCAATTAGACAACTATCCATTATTAATCCTATTGTAGTAAAGGGTTAAAAAAAACACACACATTAATTAAAAATTATTTTAATGAAATAAATATGCATAGTTTTTGACCAATTTTTATTACACTGCTATCCTTCTGAATCCATTGTTCTCCTGTAATAAAAATAAAATAAAAAAGCAACAATATCCATACCTCTCCGCCGTTCAAGGAACCCTAATTGTTTTTTTCCCACGCTGTCAGATCACCTCAGCGGTATTCACTGAGGCTGCGCGGAGTCCCCGGCTGACCTGAAGTGAACTCCATAGCATGAAAAAAATAATTTAAGGTTCCCACGCTTATCAGTTCATCTCCGTTCAGCCGTGGAGGCTGCGCAGAGATTAACTCATTCATTCTGCGGGGGTTTACAGCAGGGCTGGTAGCATTAGCACCGGTCCCTGCTGTAAACCAGTTAACCCCTTCAGATGGATTGCAGCGTGGGACCTGAATGAGCGACATAGAGGTATTGGATACCTTTCTGTCTCTCTGAGACTTAAAGTTACCTTTTAAAACAAAAAAATATTTAGACTTGAGAGTCCTCAGTGGTTGATACCTTTTAATGGCTAACTGAAAAGATGGTAACAAATTGCAAGCTTTCGAGACTACTCAGGTCTCTTCATCAGGCGAAGACTAATACAACATCTGAAGAATCACATATTTATACATAACACAGTACAGAAAAAATGCAATAAGATAAGACAAGTGACGTGAAGCAGAACTGTCATTATGGCAGAGGGATGAACATAAATATTGGAACAGTTCATAGATAAGGAGTGAAAGTTTTATTGCCCTCTGATTGGAGTCTGCTATTGTGTTTTGATGCCCCTAGAAGGTCAGAGAAGCAGATTCCTTAATTGATGTAGAAATACATGAATCCGTGTGATATATTCATTCCAGCACTGAGTGTCAAAGGTCATCATAAGGACTTCACAGGACTTCTGAGAGACTAAGGAACCATCTTTTGCAAACACAGGACTTCTGAGAGACTAAGGAACCATCTTTTGCAAAGCGACATTTTTTTCTAATCTAAATGCAAAAAGGAGAATCTAATTCCCAAAGGACTCTGGATTACAAACCCAATTCTTCACACCTACAATACCCATTATGCACAAAACCTTTGTCACAGGACTTCTGAGAGACTAAGGAACCATCTTTTGCAAATGTATGCCCGGTCATAGCATGATGGATATGGAATTACTTGTATTAAAATCTAACTTTAAATCTGAGAAAGATAGAAAGGTTTGGGAATATAAACTTATGATGACCTTTGACACTCTTAGTGCTGGAACACTCAACATGGACCAGAGGAAGTGAAGGAAAGAGTTGTCTCAAGAGATTAGAAAGAAAATTATAGACAAACATGTTAAAGGTAAAAGTTATAAGACCATCTCCAAGCAGTTTGGTTTTCCTGTGACTACAGTTGCACATATTATTCATAAATGTAACCTCCATGGGACTGTAGCCAACCTCCCTGGACGTGGCCGCAGGAGCAAAACTGATGACAAATCAAAGAGACGGATAATACGAATGGTAACAAAAGAGCCCAGAAAAACTTCTAAACAGATTAAAAGTGAACTTCAAGCTCAAGGAACATTAGTGTCAGATTGCACCATCAGTCGTTGTATGAGCCAAAGTGGACTTCATGGGAGACGACCAAGGAGGTCACCATTGTTAAAAAAAAATCGTATAAAAGCCAGACTGGAATTTGCCAAACAACATGTTGACAAGCCACAAGGCTTCTGGGAGATTGTCCTATGGACAGATGAGGCAAAAATGGAACTTTTTGGCAAGGCACATCAGCTTTATGTTCACAGACGGAAAAATGAAGCATATCAAGATAAGAACACTGTCCCTACTGTGAAACATGAAGGAGGCTCTGTTATGTTCTGGGCTGCTTTGCTACATCTGGCACAAGGTGTCTAGAATATGGGCAGGGTACAATGATATCGCAAGACTATCAAGGGATTGTAGAAAGAAATGTGCTGCCCAGTGTCAGAAAGCTTGGTCTCACTCACAGGTCATGGGTCTTGCAACAGGATAATGACCCAAAACACACAGCTAAAAACACCCAAGAATGGAATAATGGCTAAGAGGAAAACATTGGACTATTCTGAAGTGGCCTTCTATGAAACCTGACCTAAATCCTATTGAGCATCTATGGAAAGAGCTGAAATATGCCGCCTAGAAAAGGCAACCTTCAAAACATGAGACAACTGGAGCAGTTTGTTCTTGAGGAGTGGGCCAAAATACCTGTCGAGAGGTGCAGAAGTCTCATTGACAGTTCAAGGAATCGTTTGATTGCAGTGATTGCCTCAAAAGGTTGTACAACAAAATATTAAGTTAAGGGTGCCATCATTTCTGTCCAGGCCTATTTCATGAGTTTTATTTTTTAAAAAATTCTGTGGAAGCATGGTTGAAAAGCAATGTCTGACTTTCATTTGTTCATTTTCATAGATTTTTTATTTATTATTACTTTTGTCAGATTCAAGTTATTTCTGTCACCATTGTGGGTTTTTCTGTCTTTAAACGAGTGTTACCAACAATTTTGACTATGTCTGTAAGTCTGGCAGAAAGTGATCTTCATGGATGAATTGTGGTTAAAAACCACATTCAACTATGCATGCAAACATATGAACTTACCGTAGGTGCAGAAAAATGGCAGCTGGTGCTCTGGACTGATGAGTCAATTGCACAATATTTGTCAGTAACCGAAGGGATGGAGCGTGACACAATAATGAGTGTCTGCAGGCAGGAGTGAAGCATGGTGGAGGGTTCTTGCATGTATAGGGCTGCATTTCAGCAAATGGGGTTGGGAATTTGATTAGAGTTAATGGTATCCTCAATGCTGATAAATACAGGCAGATTCTTTTCCATCCTGTAATACCACCTAGGAGGCATCTGATTAGATCCAAATTTATTCTGCAGCAGGACAAAGACCCCAAACATACAGCCAAAGTCATTAAGAACTACCTTCAGCATAAAAAACAAGGAGTCCTGGAATGATGATTTGACCCCACAGAGCCCTGATCTTATCATCATCCAGTCTATCTGGAATTACTTGAAGATACAGAAGGATTTGCACTAGCGACATCCACAGAAGATCTGTGGTCAGTTCTCAAGATGTTTGGAACAACCTCTCTGCCGAGCTCCTCCAAAAACTGTGTGCAAGTGTATCTAGGAGAACTGATGAAGGTAAAGGGGGGGGGGGGTCACACCAAATATTGACTTTATTTAGGTTTCTCCCTTTTTCATTCATTTTGCAGTTCAATTGATAAAAACAAAGCATTAATACTATGATGATTTTAAAAATGTATTTATTTTGCTTTGCTTATGTAGCACCATTATATTCTGCAGAACTTTACAGACATCATCATCACTGTCCCCATTGGGGGCTCATAATCTAATTCCCTATCAGTATGTTTTTGGAGTGTGGTAACCAGAGAACCAGGAGGAAACCCACACAAACACAGAGAGAACATACAAACTCCTTGCAGATGTTGTCCTTGGTGTGATTTGAACCCAGAACCCTAGTGCTGCAAAGAAACAGTGCTAACCACTGAGCCAGCCTGGTACATTCGAACTTTGCATCATTTTTTCACACCTGCCTAAAACATTTGCACCATACTATATTTCTGCCAGGTGGCAGCTACTCTGTAAGGGATGAAGGGAAAGTAATTGTTTCACTATCAGGTTTATGAGCTGCATGTTGGACAAAATTTTCACAGCTAGTGTAAGGGTGTGACAGAGACTGCCGTATACCTGCCACTGAAGACAACACACTGTGTTGTGTGAATATTGACTTGTGGTTTTATTGCACTTCATGGTGTAATGTAAACATGTAAAATGCATAGAATGTTATAGGTACTAATGCTGCTGGGTGGGTACTGTATTGATAATGCCTAAGGTAACTTTGGTACACTAAGCTCAGGTTAAGGAGAGCATAGGACATACGTTAGTATTTAGGTAGTGATAGATAGGAACATTGGGACAGATACACAATGGTGGGCCTTGTTAGTATATAAGTTTTAGGAATAGTATAGCTCACTGTTAAATGTTTGGGACCAGTGCATGATGGGAGGGATCAAGGTCAAGCCAAAAGTGGAAGAATTTCATGATTTAGTTATAGAGAGAGAGAGAAAGTTTGAGGTTTGTGTGAAGCTGAAGTTCAAGGTGCAGTGGGCAGGAGGCAGATGGAATATATATTGTTCTGGCAACATGAGGTCATACCAAATTTCCTGTGGACCTTCCTGTAACATCCGGGCCCTACGGCCCAAACTAGGCACTGGGGAGTGTGCCTTTATCCCTTCCATACAGAGAAATCTGGACAGGGAACCACGTGAGGGAAATGTAGCAGATCTCGAGAGTGCTGTGGTTCTAGATGGGAAATTCCTGAGGGTTAACAGGAGGATCAAACATAGGGATAGTCTGAGCTAAATTTAAGTGCAAGCTTGAAATGTACTGTATTGATAGAACTGGATGGTGCTGTGCGCGATACTGCATCTTAAAAACTGATGTACTTGAACTGTCCAGTAAAATTGAGTTTGTTATAACAAACCAGGTGTCCCTGATGTGTGTGCAGCTGATCCTGGAACTAAGGATGTGGATGCAGCGGATGCCTCTGGCCTACAAGTGAGTGCAAAGCAAACTTCACAGCACACTACATGGGGACTTGGACACTGTTTATTTGCGGAGTGCCAGGGTGTGGAGGAGCAGAAGCTTTCCCTTACACTAGCATGGGTTGATCCTTGGCCACCAGGTAGCAGCGGATGTACTTGGTCCATGCTACATGTATTTAGGCATTCCTAGAGTACAATGACAAACCACAGGCAGAATTGAATACTTTCCATCTTCTAACCACTAAACGTTACTTACATTATCCCGGGGTGACCCCGTTAAGTTCTGTTACATTGTATCATCGCCTCAGTTTGAATTCATTATTTGAAATTTAATGATTGGTTAAAATTAGTTCACAGCACAAGTCGTGTTCTGGATAAAGGCGATGACAACAAACAATGTACGTTGGCAGAATGTGCGGCTTACAAAGGAGCAGTTAATAAGCTATAATTAATCAGCGGTCAGACGACAGACGAGCAGATACAAAGCCCGGGTGTAACCTGAGTTGTCCATATTGTCACTGGACTATATAATATCACTATACAATGTGGGGGGTGCAAAGAATTGATACAGGCTGAGTACAGGACTCCTGGTGCTACAATAGACAGAAAGGAAAGGGGCTTCCCAGTCATAATAATAATCCCCCTTACTCACCACCCTGGAGGGATTACATAAAAATGAGGCACC
>JARQOD010011361.1:0-23706 GCA_033576555.1 Oophaga sylvatica
TTCAGAAGTCCTGGAATATTCTGGAGTGTCCGTCACAGTGTCCTGACTTGAACCCTATAAAAAAATCTTTGTGATTTGATGAAGTCAATTGCAACATGAAAACCCTACAATATTAGAGAACTGGAGGCCATTGCCAAGAGAAATGGGCTAAGATTCCTCAGGATGACTGCCAGAAGCTGGTGTCTGGTTGTGCATCGTGTTTGCAGGCGATCAAGAGCTAAAGGGGCTCTACTAAGTACTAAAGACGCTTGTCCTGAAGGAGTTTAATAATTCTGAGACTGCAGCAGTCATTAAAAATAGCATTATCTATTGAATTTGTAGAAACCACTTGTTATATTACTTGTGCTGAATAATTTAAATTGTACTTATTGCATTGGTTTATTGCAAACAGCAAAAAGTTTGTAAATTTTGCTAATAAACCTAATTTGCAATGGGGGTTGAAAAGCTTTGACTGCAATTGTATGCCGGACTATATGGTAGCATAAGTGTCCTCCATACAGTCTAAGGCCCCCTTCATATGTTCGTGTTTACGGTATTTGTGGCGTTCATTTTTTTCATGGATTAAACACTTATCCATTATAACCTATGGTGTTCGTCACATGTCCATGTCTTTTAATTTACCGACTGTCTATGTGGACCTCATGGAGACATGCCTGTTTCCTTGCAGCACAGATTACAATGGCCAATACAAGTCTAGGGGTCCGCGAAGAACACGCACAGGACACAGATGGAATCCGTGTACAGTCCGTGTTTTGTACGTGTTTAACATTGCAAGGTATAGGAGAAGCTGTGTAATTTTATCCTTTCGTTATCTATACCGGAAGAACACAGATGGAACACTGATGAAATCGGTATCGGTTTTTCACATTCTAGATTGTGAGCCCCATCCAGGTGTCACGCTGTTACTGCATACAGGAGAACCGGGGTCTATGCTGACCCTAAGCTGGGGTCCTGACTAATCCCTCTACCTGGAGGTACTGTTGATGGTACAGAGGTCCAGGCCGCCAGCGTAACCCTATCTCCTGCAAATCCCTGACCTTCAGTAATCTAGTCCTGAGAAGGACCCTGATCACCACACACGGGGACTGGAAGGTATGTGCCTAAACACAGTAATAGACGAACGAGACAGTACAAGGGGTAAACTAAAATCCACCTTGCATACAAAACTCACACCACAAAAACAGAGGGAACACCAACGGGTACAGAGATAAATGATAAAGCGAGGAGGAGAAAAAACCACACCAGGTACTCTTCACTTCAGACTTCACAATACCACGATCCGCTCTGCTGGTCTGCATGAATGCGTTCACCGACACATTCCTAGCAGACTGGCAGGTATTTGAAGGGATCTCATTACTGCAGAATTAACTGCAGCTGGGCGAGGCCAGGCCTCTTCTAGCACAGAGAGAGAGAGAATTAACTCCCTCACTGCCGAAAATCACCAAGCACCAAAAACTCAGCTGCGCGAAGTCAGATTGTGTAATCGCGACGATCTTCGTGGCGACACACCCGTGACAGTACCCCCCTTCTACGAGGGGCCTCTGGACCCTCAGAGCCAGGTTTATCCGGGTGAGTCGTGTGGAAGGCCCGAATTAATCGGTCTGCGTTAATATCCGACGCAGGAACCCACGTCCTCTCCTCAGGACCATACCCCCTCCAATGAACCAGGTACTGAAGGGACCGGCGGTTAAGACGTGAATCGATGATTTTCGACACCTGAAACTCCAAGTTACCATTGACCACCACAGGAGGAGGAGGTAAAGGTGACGGTATCACCGGCGCCACATACCTCTTAAGCAAAGATCTGTGGAACACGTTGTGAATTTTAAACGTAGGGGGAGGTCAAGACGGAATGCCACCGGATTAATTATAGAACTGATCCTGTATGGCCCGATGAACCTGGGACCCAGTTTCAAAGACGGAACCTTGAGTTTTATATTCTTGGTAGACAACCATACCCGATCGTTCACACATAGGTCCGGACCAGACACTCTCCTCCTGTCAGCCATACGTTTGTATCGGTTCCCCATAGTACTAAGATTGTTCAGCACTCCTCTCCACACTGAAGCAAGTGATGACGAAAATCGTTCTTCCTCAGGAACCCCGAAGAGCCCCCCCTACTGAAAGTACAAAACTGGGGGTGAAAACCATATGCCCCAAAAAACGGGGACTTACCAGTGGACTCGCTCCGCCTATTGTTAAGAGCAAACTCTGCCAGAGGTAAGAAAGAAGCCCAGTCCTCCTGGTTCTCTGACACAAAACACCGGAGATATGTCTCCAAACTCTGGTTCAGACGTTCTGTCTGACCATTGGTCTGCGGATGAAAAGCCGATGAAAACGACAACTGCATCCCCGCCGTGTACAAAATGCCTTCCAGAATTTGGACACAAACTGAGACCCTCGATCCGACACCACATCAGAGGGTACCCCGTGAAGCCTCACAATCTCCCCAATGAACACCTGTGCCAGAGTTTTAGCATTAGGAAGAGCGATAAAATGAGCCATCTTGCTGAACCTGTCCACTACAACAAGTATGACTGTTTTACCCGAAGACTGCGGGAGGTCCGTAATAAAGTCCATAGACAGATGAGTCCACGGACGCTCCGGGATCTTCAAAGGTAAGAGGGCCCCAGACGGACGGGTATGTGGGGTCTTAGAGTGCGCACAAACCCCACAGGACGCAACAAAAGTTACCACCTCCCTATGTAAGTTAGGCCACCAAAACTGCCGCGAGAGGAGATCCACAGTTGCTTTACTCCCTGGGTGTCCTGCTAAGGCTGAATTATGGTGTGCCTCGATTACCTTTTGTCGCAACTGATCAGGAACAGTCTCCCTGGAGGTCCAACAGGGGCGTCCCCCTGAGCCTCCAATACCTCCTTCTCAAGCTCAGAGCATACTGCCGACACCACCACCCCCTCCTGAAGGATCGGAACTGGGTCATCCGTGTTCCCGGCCGCAGGGAAACTACGAAACAAGGCATCCGCCTTTACATTTTTTGACCCAGGACGATATGTGACAACAAAATTAAACCTGGTAAAAAATAACGACCACCTAGCTTGTCTGGGATTCAGACGTTTTGCGGACTCTAAATACAGCAGGTTCTTGTGATCGGTGATGACGGTGACCGGGTGGACTGCCCCCTCCAAAAAATGACGCCACTCCTCAAAAGCTAACTTAATGGCCAAGAGCTCCCTATTGCCGACATCGTAATTCCTCTCAGCGGACGACAATTTTTTAGAGAAGAAAGCGCACGGGTGCCACTTACCAGGGGACGAACCCTGTGACAATACTGCTCCCACCCCTACCTCAGAAGCGTCCACCTCCACAATGAACGGCTGTGACGCATCCGGTTGAATGAGTATGGGAGCCGAAGCAAAACATTTTTTCAAGGAGGAAAACGCTTGACAAGCCTTGTCAGACCACCTAGAAAAATCCGTCCCTTTTTTAGTCATGTCTGTGAGAGGTTTAACTATGGATGAGAAATTACGGATGAATTTCCGGTAGTAGTTAGCAAACCCCAGGAAACGTTGTAGTGCCTTAAGATCCTCTGGCAGATCCCACTCAAGAACTTTCCCAGGGTCCATACGAAAACCGGACGCTGACACCAGGAAACCTAAAAACTGAAGTTCCTGTACGGCGAACACACACTTTTCCCATTTGGCGTACAGTTTATTATCCCGCAAGATCTGCAACGCCTGCCTAACATGCTCCTGATGAGACACCAGATCCGGCGAGTAAATTAAGATGTCATCCAGATATATGACAACAAACTGTCCCACCAGGCGGCGAAAAATGTCATTAACAAAGTGTTGGAACACCGCCGGGGCATTAGTCAGACCAAATGGCATGACAAGGTTCTCATAATGCCCCTCTGGAGTGTTAAACGCCGTCTTCCATTCATCTCCCTCCTTCATCCTAATCAGATTGTACGCCCCCCTGAGATCCAACTTAGAGAACCATTTGGCGCCCACGATCTGATTGAAGAGATCGGGAATAAGTGGGAGCGGATACGGATCTCGGACCGTAATCCGATTGAGTTCACGGAAATCCAGGCAAGGGCGTAGGCCTCCATCTTTCTTCTTCACAAAGAAGAACCCTGCGGCCACCGGGGAAGATGAAGGTCTAATATGCCCCTTAGCCAGACTCTCTGAAATATAATCCTTCATGGCCTGTCTCTCAGGACCAGAAAGGTTATACAACCTAGATTTCGGTAACTTGGCCCCAGGGAGCAATTTAACAGAACAGTCATACACGCGATGAGGAGGTAGTTCTTGACACCCTTTCTCCGAGAATACATCCTCAAAGTCCACCAGAAATGGAGGTAAGGTCCTAGGAGCGACCGCACCGATGACCGTATTCATGCAGTTTTTATTACAGAATTCACTCCATTGTCTTATCTCTCTGGATTGCCAATTAATAACCGGGTTATGCTTAGTTAACCAAGGAAGGCCCAGCACTATAGGAGTGGGAAGACCCTCCAACACGTAACACGACAACAGTTCTTTATGTATCGCCCCCACTTGAAGATCTATGTTATGCACTGCTTGCAAAAAACTACCCTGACCGAGAGGTCTGGCGTCGATCGAGAATATGGGGATGGGTTTAGCCAATACACTCAGTCGCATACCTTGAACCCGGGCAAAGCGAGCATCCACCAGATTAGCCCCGGCCCCACTATCCAGAAGAACAGATATCCTCTCAGTTCTCGCACCCACCACCACCTCCGCTGGCACGAGGAACTGAGACGGACCTAGGGACGAAATACCTACTCCCAGATTGCCGGCCACCACACAACCTGGGATCAATAGTTTTCCGGCGACTTCTCACTCTGCAAAGGACGGGATGGACACCCCCCAATAAAATTCCCTTTCTCCCGCAGAAGAAACACCTTCCTGTCTTGTGGCGCACTGCCGATCCCTTCCCCCGGAATGATGTCCCTCCTAACTGCATCGGCTCTTCTGGACTGACCAGGGGAACCTCCATATAAGGGGCCCTAGTAGAAGGTGGAGTCATCACAGGGGGCGGAGTTACCCCGCACCTCTCCCGAAGCCGCCTGTCAATGCGAATAGCAAGGGCCATAGTGGCTTCCAGTGACGTGGGAGGGTCATACTGTGCCAGCACATCCTTTAATTTGTCAGATAAACTTTGACAAAACTGGCTCCTAAGAGCCAGGTCATTCCACTGGGTGTCCGTGGCCCACCTACGGAACTCCGAACAGAATTCCTCCGCCGGACGATCTCCCTGCTGTATCTTACGTAACTTAGATTCAGCAAGGTAGACCCGATCCGGGTCATCATATACAAGACCCAGAGCTGCGAAAAACCTATCCACTGACTGGAGAGCCGGGGAGCTCGGGGGAGAGAGAACGCCCAGGATTGGGGGTCCCCTTGTAGGAGCGAGATGACAATCCCCACCCTTTGTTCTTCACTCCCAGATGACCGAGGTCGCAGCCGAAAGTACAATTTACATGCCTCCCGGAAAGCAAAAAACTTGTCCCGCCCCCCAGTGAACCTGTCAGGGAGAGCTACTTTAGGTTCTGGACCGGCTTGCTCCAGGGGGTACAAAACCTTGGACTTAACGTCCGCCAGCTCCATGGACAAACTCTGCAACTGCCGAGCTAGACTGGCTACTGGATCCATGGTGGCTGGAGAAAATCTTTAGTGGTCGGTGAAAATGTCACGCTGTTACTGCATACAGGAGGGCCGGGGTCTATGCTGACCCTAAGCTGGGGTCCTGACTAATCCCTCTACCTGGAGGTACTGTTGATGGTACAGAGGTCCAGGCCGCCAGTGTAACCCTATCTCCTGCAAATCCCTGACCTTCAGTAATCTAGTCTTGAGAAGGACCCTGATCACCACACAGGGGACTGGAAGGTATGTGCCTAAACACAGTAATAGACAAACGAGACAGTACAAGGGGTAAACTAAAATCCACCTTGCATACAAAACTCACACCACAAAAACAGAGGGAACACCAACGGGTACGGAGATAAATGATAAAGCGAGGAGGAGAAAAAACCACACCAGGTACTCTTCACTTCAGACTTCACAATACCACGATCCGCTCTGCTGGTCTGCATGAATGCTTTCACCGACACATTCCTAGCAGACTGGCAGGTATTTGAAGGAATCTCATTACTGCAGAATTAACTGCAGCTGGGCGAGGCCAGGCCTCGTCTAGCACAGAGAGAGAATTAACTCCCTCACTGCCGAAAAACACCAAGCACCAAAAACTCAGCTGCGCGAAGTCAGATTGTGTAATCGCGACGATCTTCGTGGCGACACACCCGTGACACCAGGACAGTGCCAATAATGTTTGTAAAGCGCTGTTGAATTAATAGCGCTATATAAATTAGTAAAATAAATACATGTTTTTATACGGACGGGAAGTGTGAAGGGGGCTCAACAGTTAAACTGGTGTTGCTTCCGATTGCAACTAATGATAGTGTAACTTCCTTCCCATCTCGGTTTAAGACGTAAAGCTGGGCTCTAGTTTGCTACAGGCGACAAGACCAACATTTCTACTAGACAGTTTTGATAAACAAGGCCCGATAATCATTAACAAACTCTGACAACTGCCTCTCCTTCTGAATAACTAATATATTGGCTGTGTGGGGTGGAAATTCATTTTTTTAAGTCTTTATTAATTTTAGCCAGTCATAATGAAGAACAGTCAAACACTTCAAACTGTGTAATTTATGGCATGCTGAAACGATGAGTGCCAATTTAAAGTTTGGAGAGTTTAACAAAGGTTAGTGTCTCTGCTTATACTACATTAATTTTGGCATTTAGAGGCTTTCAAAAAGAGGCACGTGATCTATGTTTCCTACAGATCTATCAAGAGTTGGGGTTGTTGGGGATTCAACAAGTGTCTAAAAGTGCTATTTATGCTCGTCGATTATACTGAGATGCCAGGCTCCTCGGCTAGGACCTCATTCACATGTCAGACGTTTCGCATTCGATAAAAAAATGACCAAGATCAATGATTTTGGTCGGAATTTCATCCAAGTTTGGTCTGAGTGTCATCAGTTTATCACATATGTGAAAAAAAAGTTTATCTGCCCTTTCTTAGTAGTCCATGAAAATTCGATGTCAACAGAGTACTGTCCAATTTTTTTTTTCATGGCCACATCGCCTTGCATTGTCGATCTTGATCTGATACTCGGATAAAAATTGGACATGTCCCCGAAATTTTGCATGGAACGCTTGGTCCAAGGAAAAAATTGAACATGCATGTGAAAACACCCATAGGCTGTCAAATGTCCATGAAAAACACGAATAATACTCGTATCGGAAAAACAAGGCTAAAGGTGCAAAGCCAAAGTGAAAAAACTGCTGACTCTGTTACTTTTCTCAAAAACACTCCATCCTTTTTTGTCTTCTTGCAACATTAAAGAAAACGCTGACACATTTCAGACGTTTTAAGTCCTTACTATAAAGAGGGGGGACATCACGCGCAATAGTGTGTTATCCGGTGGAGAAATTGGTCTAGGTGAGAGGTATAGGAAATGCTCACATTTTGGGGTTGTTTAGCCCACAACTGAGGAATCAAAGTATGATTGCTTCTGCAGTACCCTCAGGACGGGAGATCCTGCCATGTAGAACAAGTGGTAGGAGGATAGGAGTAGTAGTCTGTGCTAGATTCAAGAAATCTGGAGGACGTAGTACGGGATCAGATCATGCAGTTTATTCTCAACGCGTTTCGAAGTTGACACAAATTTTTAGAAGAACCACAAACTATGCCCTTCGGATTTCTTAAATCTAGCACAGCAATGCAGATTAGTACTCTTATCCTAATACATAGTTCATTACTCATGAAACGCGTTAACTATCTACTTGCAATAATTGTAGTGTCTTGCAGAACCATTGCCACAGGTTGAAGACTTTCAAATTTTGGCCAAAAATGACAACTAATATCTCGTGCTTACCACTTTCACAGGATCCACTCTAGACTGGTGACACTTTTCAGTAGTGGAAAAAAAGTATCTCTTCAGTAGAACACTTAGTAACGTATTTATTTTACTTATATATCGCATTAATTCCACAGCACTTTACAGACATCATCACTGTCCCTAATGGGGCTCACAATCTAGATTTCATATCAGTATATTTTTAGCTTATGAGAGGAAACTAAAGAACCCGTAGGAAACGCACGCAAACAGGGGAGAACATACAAACTCCTTGCAGATGTTGTCCTTGGTGGGATTTGAACCCAGGATTCCAGCGCTGCTAGGCTGCAGTGCTAACCACTGAGCCAACATACTGCCCTAACTTCTAGGATGCCAATCTGAAGTTATAGTATGAAGGATCACTACTGGACTACAAGCTGGTATGGTGCACTACATGTAACAACATGAGCCCTTATGCTCATACAAATATAATGCCAACCACCAGCCTCATGAATGGGAGACTCAGATCGGAGCCAAAAATACTCCATTAAATAGAGCAGCTTTGTCCGGTAAAACCAGATTGACCCCATTATAGTCAGCGGGGTACATCTGCTGCATCTGGCGTTCATTCTTTAGAGAATCCAGGTTCTTTCGTCATTTTCTTACTTCTGTTTTGATAATGAAATGGGAATATTGTAATAACAACACAAATGTGAACAGAGCCATAGTATTCTATGTTTTACACGCTGCTGAAAAGTTAGTATGTGCACCTTTCCGTTCTGTGGTTTTATATAAATGTATTCTTACTTTTTTGTTACTTGTTCATCAGTCATAATCTTTTCACGTAAAACATGAGCGAATATTAAACTTAACCTTGCAATTCTGTTCTGGGCATCATGTCACAACAATATGCCCTAGAACTAGAAAGGAAGCAATGAAGGTTACTAAATTGACAAATTATAAGGAAAGATTAACATTTTCTGCCTTGACAAGCTGCGACTTAAGAGGGGCATATTCTACCTATACATGGCTGAACATGATGGACGTCTCACTAACTGATGAGCAGAACATATAATAATCCACAACCAGATGGGGAAACAGAATCAAAATGAATTAGGGTTTCTATGTTTTTCTTCTAAGTTTCCTTTTAAATTGCAATCAGAAGGAAGGTCTTTATTCTGATGTTATGTGAATCACTTGGGGATGTCTAATTACTAGGAATAGTTGTAATTTAATCTTATGGGTTTTTTTTCAAGCTCTTAGTGCATAAGACATAATTACACCCTGGCAGATATTACCGGGTTCTCATAGGTTGGTCTGCTTGCTGCAATTAACGTAGCACTCATCCTCTTCTCTTTAGAAACATTTAATCCTTGAAGAATTTATATATATTTTAGTAATTGTAACCTGCTACATATTTTACAAGACTAGTCTACAAGGTTTCTTAGAACCTTTTAATAGAAACCATAAAAATCTTTTTCTGAACTGTAAATAACTACTGCAGATTTGGAGTGATGTAAATATCTATTAAAAGACCTGTCTAAAATGGCAATGAGGTAGGAGAAGGGAACCTCATTGTGCCTTGTGATAGTAACAAAACAGTACAGTAAAGGTTTTTGGTTTTCCATACATCAGTAGTGGAGGTTAATACATGAAACTTTTGTAGGTTTTCATTACCATATAGTTAGACAGATTGAAAGTATATTCAGAAAACTCAATAAGGTTATGGTTCCACGGGGCGTAATTGCTGCGCTTTGGATGCAGCGGAAACCCAGCTCCACCCTATGTGCCGCCCCCTTTGTACGTGCTGTGATACCGCATGTGTTCATTGAACCATGCGGATCACCGCATCCTATCCATAGACTGTTATTTATCTTGCGGAGACTGAGCGTCTCCGCAAGATAAATAGACATGCTGCGGTCTGGAAAGATGCCCCGCATGTCCGGTTACGCAGGGCCACAGGATGCGACCGTGCACGCATAGTGGAGACAGGATTTCATAAAATCCCCTCCACTATGCTGTAACGTCTGACCGCTACGGATTGGACGCTGCAGCTGTACGCAGCGTTAAATCCGCAGCAAATCCTGATGTATTACATTACGTGGAAACATACCCTAACAAGATTTTTCTGCAGTAATAAAGTATCAGAAAATACAGGGAAGAAAGAGGAGGATAAAGCTGCAGTCAGAAGGATAAAGCTGCAGTCAGAAGAGGGAGGGGTAAAGCTGCAATCAGGAGGGAGGTGGATGAAGCTGTCAGAAGAGGGAGGGAGATAAAGCTGCAGTCAGAAGAGAGAAGGAGGAGGGGGATAAAAGTGCAGTCAAAAAGAAGAGGGAAGGGGATAAAGCTGTAGTCAGAAGGGAGAGAGGGATAAAGCTGCAGACAGGAATGAGGGAGCTAAACCTGCAGTTCGAAGATGGAGGGGGATAAAGCTGCAGTCAGAAGGAAGAGGGAGGGGGTAAAGCTGCAGTCAGAATGGATAGGGAGGAGGATAAAGCTGCAGTCAGAGAGGATAGGGAGGAGGATAAAGCTCCAATCAGAAAGGGGGATAAAACTGCAGTTAGAAGGGAGAGAGAGGAGGGGGATAAAGCTGCAATCAGAAGGGAGAGCGATGAGGGAGATAAAGCTGCAGTCAGGCAGAGGAGGGAACAGAAGTTGCAGTCAGAAGGGAGATGGAAGAGGGGGATAAAGGTGCAGTCAAAAGGAAGAGGGAAGGGGATGAGGGGGAAAAGCTGCAGTCAGAAGGGAGAGGGAAGGGGATAAAGCTGCAATCAGAAAGGAGAGGAAGGAGGGGATAAAGCTGCAGTCAGAAAGAAGAGGGAGGGAGATAACACTTCTGTCAGAAGAGGGAGGGAGATAACACTTCTGTCAGAAGAGGGAGGGGGATAAACCTGCAGTCAGGAAGGAGGGGGATAAAGTTGCAGTCAGAAGGAGGAGGGAGATAAAGTTGCAGTCAGAAGGGAGAGGGAGGGGGATAAAGCTGCAGTCAGAAGGAGGAGGGAGAGGGATAAAGCTTCTGTCAGAAGAGGGAGGGCGATAAAGCTGCAGTCAGGAAGTAGGGGGATAAAGCTGCAGTCAGAAGGAAGAAAGAGGAGGAGGATAAAGCTGCAATCAGAAGGGATAGGGGAAGGAGGAGGGGGGTAAAGCTCCAGTCAGAAGGGAGAGGAAGGAAGGAGGATTGTCCAAGCCTTGGCTTCAAGCCTGCAGTCATTCTATGTGTTGCCGATTTGAAGATCCTCACAGCATTAACAGTGCGCACTATCAGGATTATCCAGATTCTGTAGTCACATGCCGGCTAGATGTGCACAGCTTTACGCAATGTAAGTGAATGGAGCGAGGCTGGACATGTTTAGTCGCAATGTAGCCATTAGTAGGCAAATCGCATATTTGCAGTTGCGTGACTGCCCACTCCTGGCGCCAGCACTCCTAACAGCGCGCACTGTGCATTCTGTGAGGATTCACAAGACTGTAGTCTTGATCTGCAAGCCTGGACAACCCCTTCAAAGGTAAAGACTTAAGATACCACTCTATTAAGACATTTGAAGAAATAACTTGACATAAAACTTGATGTAGATTTTTCTTTGTAGTGTTATACTATATTTTAATAGTTCATCACTCTATTAACTACGGTACTTTTTTCTCCTTTTATATTTTTATTAAAAAACAAACAAACCCCGAGTTCGCATAGGTATTTTTTTTTAGTATGAAATGATGAAAAGGAGTCTTAAGGGTACGCCACACTAAACGAGATCGCAAACGAGATCGCAAACGAGATCACTAAAACGTCACTATTTTGCGATCTCGTTAGCGACCTCGTTGTGTGTGGCATGTAGCAATGATGTGGCCCCTGCTGTGATGTCGCTGATCGTTCACTAGAGTTCTGGACCGTTTTTTGATCGTTGGCGTCCCGCTGGTGAGCCTATATCGTTGTGTTTGGCACCTTTAGCGAACGACGAGCGACCTCGTTTGTGACGCATGACTGTTTTGCGTCACGAAGTGGATCGCAATATCTGTAAGTAGAGTTGAGCGATACTTTCCGATATCCAAAAGTATCGGAATCGGAATGGTATCGCCGATACCCCAAAAATATCGGCGATACCCGATACCGATACCGGAAATCCAATGTAAGTCTATGGGAACAAAATATCGGAATTAAAAAAAGCCCATTCTTGCCTTGTTGGTTAATTGTACATGAAGGAAAACTACAAAGAGTAATGTAGAATGTATTGGGGGAGGTTGAGGAGACATTAAAGGCATAGATGTTTAACCCAATCAAATGGAATAGCATTAATATTTTTTTTTAAAAGATGTTCGGATTGACGAAGAAATTGACAATGTTGTTAACGTTTTTTCTATTTTGGCAAATATGTATGTTTCACAACTTCCATGCTCTTCACTTTTTTAACTTTTGACACACTTTCTCCTTCATAATCTTCAGCAGCATCATCTTTTTCATCAAATTATTCTTCATCTTCACCTTCTTTATCTTCTTCTTAAACTTCTTGCTATTCATCTTTTTGTTAACATTACTCATATTGTTCTTATTAAACTATTATTCTTCTTCATATTCTACTTCATCTTCATCTTCTTCATCATATTCTTATTTTGGACAGAGATTCCTGTACTTGTAATCTGTAAAAGTATGAATTTTTCATCCTTGCGTTCTTGCTGTCACAAAAGTTTTAAATTGCAACAGTATTTGTCCGTGTTGAGTTTAGCCTGCAGCAGCAGTCATTTTCCAGGGGCATGTCTGGTTGCGCAAGGCTTTATCCGGCAACACTACCTTCCTTGTGTCACGGGTAGGGTAGCGTGTGTCTATTATATGACTCTCTCTAAAATGTGACGTTACGCAGCCTTATTCTGCCCTAGGGACGCCAAAAATACGACAGCAGTAATCATTTACTGTATAAAACTCCACCTATGAGCAACAAAACAAGCACGTTCCCTCTTCTGTTTCCTGCGCTGACATGTGAGGAAGGAGTTTGGAGATGCTCCTGAATTCCTCCCAGGTATCCAAGCATATCGGGCCCATAGGAGAGCAGTAAAACCACCCCCGGGAACACTGACACCTTTTACATTCGTGGGGACATAATTTATGGAGCGCTACTTGCTACGGAGTTCACAACAGACCCCGAATGGTTTACCTATCCAACTGAAGCAGAAGGACAAGATGGCGCATGGAGGAGACAAAGAGGAAAGAGGCGCGATGCTGAGCGCTGCCATAGACATGCAGCAAGAGCTATTATCAGAAGCACCATGTGACCTGAGAGTTCCTCAGGAATTTGATTCGCAGAAAATGGCTGAAGAGAGGTCAAAGCCCTTCTCTTACCAGACATTCAGAAGCTGCTGGAGTCGGCATTGCAATCGTCATTGTCTTCCATACAAAAGTCTGTACACCTGAATACCATTGCAATTACCAAGCTGCAACAGGATGTGGCGCTGCTACAATAGGAGAAGCAACTTGGCCAAGACAGAGAACAGAACCTTCAGCAGAAGTTACAAAATTTGATAGACAAAACAGAGGACTTGGAAAATCACTCGAGACAAAGCAATTTACGTCTCGTCGGACTGCCTGAATCGTTTAAATCAGCAGACTTACAATCCATCTGTGAGAATGATCTAACGAAAATATTGTGACTTAACTACTACTGTCGTGTGTAACGTGCACATCGTGTGGGACTGCCGCAAAACAACAACAGGCGAGGGGAGGCATCGAAACCAACGATGTACAGACCACGGCAAGTAATAATTAAGCTGTTACATTATAACGACAAAGTTTCATTGTTACGGCCATTCAGAGAAGCGAGGCGCCCAGTGCTACTCCATGGCTATGAGATTCTGCTCTTTGATGACTTCTCAGTATCGGTGTCCAAGAAGAGGAGGGCGTTCACTTTAATTTGCACAACGTTGTTTGAGCGAGATGTTCGCTTTCAACTACTGTTCCCAGCGCGTTAGCGGTTCCAAAGATCTGACGGGACATATGTAATTAATGACACACCAGAACAAGCCGAAGCAGCCTTGAACGAAATCAACAAAGTGATAGGGAAGTACAATGACGCAGTTCCAGGTTCTCCCCACGCAGACGACGACAAGATGGCAGTTCATGAAGGAGATCAGGAAAGATGAAAGAGATTCTATCCACGTTAAATGACATATGAGATATATTTGCTGTTTGAGCCGTTTCTATTGGAGTTCCTTCATACCTATGCTAAAGCATGATAGTTTTGCTGCAATTTTAGATGGTTAAATTAGTTAATTGATATTAGATGTTGAAGATCTCTCATGAGAGTGGGGTCTTGATAAACGTGGGACAAATGAGTTAAACATTACATATGGAGAGACAATAAGTGAAGCAGGCTATTGGGGTTTCATGCTTTGGACACATGGGGGGGTACACTGAATAGCCTGGAGGAATGGGGTAATATCCTCACAGGTTAGAAAAAAGGAAGTCACATAAACACAGGTAGTGGTGGAGAGACTACGACCGCTTACAGCGGTTTATTGGTAAACAAGAGTTACTAGAAAAGGGTAGCAAGGGACCTCTCTCCAATAATTAATCCTGGAATTGTCAATATATCTTGATTAGGTATTTGATATTGTGGTGCTGCTTCCTCCTTTCCTCGCAGGTTGGTGCCAACGACGGCCATAAGAGGGTACACCGTCTCCTCCAGCACACTCTTAATGTAAGGTTCTTTGTACATGTTTCTTGAAACTCAGTTTTTCCGTCAGCCATTTTGCTTTCTGTCTTGCTGCAGCTATCTTGCCCTCAGTCAATATGGAGTTTCCAGCTTTCATGTTCCCGCCCTGATTCTCTCCCTCTTGCTTCTTAAGCAGCCTCAGCTGAGCAATCAGTGCTTCAGAATCAAGCCTGCAGTGAGCCTGTGACCTGACTCCTGGAAAACCTTGGACTTTGTACTCCAGCTATTTCCTACTGAGGAACTTTGGAACACTTGTGGACTCTGGAAACCTGCTATTTGATAAATCCACGTTTGCATGGAATTACGGTAACAGAGAAGAGATCCTGAACCTGTTGTGGAGAGTTATTGCTGAGCTTAAGTTACTCTGGCCTGCTGTGTCTCCTGCTTCTGTACCTGCAAACTGTGTGACCATTTTTGCCACTTGTATGAAGTAATACAAGTCCTTCTATATCAAACCTGTGTCTCATGTGTTTTCCTCGCACCCAAGCACAAGACGCTATATGAACTGTACACCATACATTACAAGATTCTGAAGCCAAACGTTAGTGTCTGCTGGGTCTGGGAAGGCTGTGTCTGCTGTGACTGTGGATATCAGATGTCTGGTTATACTTTCTGTGATGACACTGGTTGTGACTTCTCACAACCATTCCAGGTGAGCAATTCCCTTAATTTTACTCTGCAGTGTTACCACAGGTAAACACTATTGTTTTTTTTTTTGTTTTTTTTTTCTCTTCTCCTTCCAGTACTCCTGTCTTAAAAGATCTGGAAGATGGAGGCTCGCATAAAGGAGCTTTGCGGAGTGACTGATACAATCCTTGCAGATATACAGACTATAAAGACCCGTTTTGCAAACCTACAGGACCTCACTAATCACAATTTGCAAGTGTTTGGACAAACTACCCAGGATTTACGAGCCAGGATTGAGGTTCTAGAGGAACGAGTCCAGGCTCCTGCCATAACCCCGAGTTCTGGGATTCCCAAGTTACCCCCTTTTCATTTTGGCGGTGAACGTGAGAAATTCAGGGGATTTATTAACCAATGCAATCTTTTTTTTTCTGCACATGCTTCACAATTTCCCACTGAGCGATCTAAAGTGCTTACTATAATCATGTTGCTTACCAACAAGGCTTTGATGTGGGCAAACCCTCTGATTGAGACTGAGGATGAATGTTTGGATCATCTTGATGCTTTCATTTCAGCCATGGGGCAGGTGTTTGATGACCCCAATCGAGGTGCAACAGCTGAAGCAGCCATGTTAACTTTGCGCCAAGGTAAGCGCTCAGTAGCCGAATATGCCTTGGATTTCAGGAGATGGGCCCTCGATACCACTTGGGACAGTTCCGCCAAAAAATCTATTTTTCGAAAAGGGTTGTCTCCACTGATTAAGGATGAACTTGCTCGTGCCGACCCTCCCACTGCGTTAGGTGACTTTATTAACTACTGCATCCGTACTGATGCTCGTCTGACTGAACGCAGGCAAGAGAGATGGTTCGAAAGTAATCGCACTAACCTTTTCCTACCTTCCTCCCCAGCTAAGGAACCTTTGAGTAGGATCACATGGGAACCTGAACCTGAACCCATGCAGGTGGACTCTTTACAAAGACGGGTTAGTGATGCACGCAAAGAACATCTGTTGTGAATGGGTTTGAGATGAGTTCTGAGCAGAGGCTCCCTCTGGTGGTTACAAGCGGTACTAGTGAGGATTGTGAGGACTGGGAATCAGGTGTTACTGATTGGTCTTATTTAAGGGAATCATTTTCCCATCAGGGTTGCCGGTGATCAATTGTTCTGGTCTGAATCCTTCTTTCCAGTTTCCCTTGTAGCCTGCTGTGTCGTGTCTGCATCTCCTGCTATCAGATAAGACAATTTCTTATTTTGTGTTTTTGCTATATTTTTGCATTTGGTCCTGCACTTCTGTGGGGGCCTTCTGGGTCCCCTCCGGGGGCTTTTGCCCTCTCAGTTTAGTTCAGCCACTGTGTTTTGTACTTTTGCTTTTTCCAGTTTTTTCAGTGGCTGCTGTTTTTGTTACACCAGAGAACTAATTTAGGTGGTAGAGGTCGTGTGATCTCAGGTGATTTGAAATTAGTAGAGTTGGTGTTTTTCAGGGTTTTCTGGGATTGCAGTAAGTACCCTTCCTGTCCTTTTCTATTTAGATAGTTTGGGCCCCAGCGTTTGCTCATACTATTTTCTTTCTGTGTCAGTATTTCCTCTTGTCTAACCGCCATTACATGTTTGGGGGCTTTCTATTATCTTTGGGGTTCTGCTACGGGGCAGATAGCTTTCCTATTTCTATCTTTAGGTGTAGTTAGTTTCTCAGGCTGTGACGAGGCGTCTAGGACCAACGTAGGAACGCTCCACGGCTGCCTCTAGTTGCGGTGGTTAGTCAGGGTACTGCAATCTCATAGATTCCAACTGCTCTGGTGTATTTCCTTTTTTGCCTGCACTCCTCAGCTACCGTAACATAACAGTATCACCGGCCATAAAAATTGTATGGTACTCACAGAAGGGAAAAAATATTTTGAAGGAAGAAAAGTTGTCAGAGATATTTTTCTGTTTGTTGCATTTTTTTTTTTTTTTTCCCTCTGTATCTCTGGGTGCTGGGGAGGATCTTTTCTCCCAATGGAGTTTGCACAGTTGTCTGGCCGTGTGGATCAGCTTGCCACTGAAGTTCAGAGTATTGCTGCATATCTTGCTAGGTTGCCTGTTGTGGAACCTAGGATCCCCATGCCAGATTTGTTTTTAGGGGATCGAGCTAAGTTTCAGAATTTCAAAAATAATTGTAAATTGTTTCTTGCCTTAAAATCTAAGTCCTCAGGAAACGCAGCGCAGCAGGTTCAAATTATCATCTCTCTCCTGCGCGGCGATCCTCAGGATTGGGCTTTTTCCCTGATACCTGGGGATCCTGTTTTGAGTGATGTTGATGCATTTTTTCAGGCTTTGGGGTTATTGTACGATGAGCCTAATGTCACTGATCAAGCTGAAAAAGCCTTGTTGGCATTAAATCAGGGGCTTGATGACGCTGAGTTATACTGTCAGAGATTCCGTAGGTGGGCAGTCCTGACCAAATGGAATGACGACGCTTTGGCGGCCCTTTTCCGGAAGGGTCTGTCGGATAATGTAAAGGATGTTATGGTGGGATTCCCTGTCCCCTCTGGTCTCAATGATTCTATGTCATTGGCGATTCAAATTGACAGACGTTTGCGTGAGCGGAGAAGTATGCGTGGAGTGGTGTTGCCTTGTGAGCCAGCTGCTGAGCCCATGCAGTGTGATGGAGTGGTGTCTGGGGCACAGCGTCATGAGTTTCGAAAGCGCAATGGGTTATGTTTCTACTGTGGTGATGCCTCTCATGCTATTTCAGTCTGCCCTAAGCGGGGAAGACATTTTGCACGCTCAGTTGTCTTGGGTAGTGTTCAGACTAAGTTTTTATTAACTGTCACTCTGATATGCTCTCTGTCCTCATTTTCTGCTCAGGCTTTGTTGATTCTGGAGCAGCTATTAACCTGATGGATTATGATTTTGCTAAACGTTGTGGGTTTTCCTTGATACCCCTACAGAAGTCTATTCCTTTACTGGGGATCGATTCTACCCCTTTGGCTGAGAATAAACCCCAGTTTTCTACTCAGGTGATAATGAGGGTTGAACCTGATCACCAGGAGTGCTGCAAATTTTTGGTTCTATATAATCTGCATGACATTATAGTGCTGGGTTTCCCTTGGTTACAGTCTCATAATCCTGTTTTGGATTGGAAATCTGTGTCTGTAACCAGTTGGGGCTGCCAATGTGTTAGTGCCAACACTCCTGTTTTTTCTGCCTCCCCCAGGCTGAGGATGTTCCTGACTTTTTGTTTGATTTTTCTGATGTGTTTAGCGAAAGTAAATCTGCATCCTTACCTCCCCATAGGAGCTATGACTGCGCTATTGAATTAGTGCCAGGTAGTAAATTCCCTAAGGGTCGCCTTTTTAACTTGTCTGTACCTGAACATGACGCTATGCGGTCTTATATCAAGGAATCATTGGAGAAGGGTCATATCAGACCATCCTCTTCACCCTTAGGTGCCGGTTTTTTCTTTGTGGCCAAAAAAGATGGTTCATTAAGGCCGTGTATTGATTATCGTCTCTTGAACAATATTACTGTGAAATATCAATACCCGTTACCCTTGATTTCTGACCTGTTTTCCAGGGTGAAAAACGCTACTTGGTTTACCAAGCTTGACCTCAGGGGGGCGTATAACCTTATTCGCATTAAGCACGGGGATGAATGGAAGACGGCATTTAACACCCCTGAAGGGCATTTTGAGTACCTTGTGATGCCCTTTGGGCTCACTAATGCTCCTTCCGTCTTCCAGTCCTTCATGAATGACATTTTCAGGGATTTTGTGGACAAGTTTCTGATTGTTTATTTGGATGATATCTTGATTTTTTCTAATGACTGGGACTCTCATGTGAAACATGTTCGAACTGTATTCCAGATTTTGAGAGAGAATGCTCTGTATGTGAAGGGATCAAAGTGTCTTTTTGGCGTACAGAAGATCTCATTTCTGGGATTCATTTTGTCCCCATCTGTTATTGAAATGGACCCGGTCAAGGTTCAGGCCATCTGTGATTGGGTCCAACCTACTTCATTAAAGGCTCTTCAGAGATTTTTGGGTTTTGCCAATTTTTATCGTAAATTTATTGGTAATTTCTCTGTTATTGTTAAACCATTAACTGATTTGACCAGAAAGGGTTCTGATGTGGTGAATTGGCCTCCTGAGGCAGTCTCTGCGTTTCAGGAACTTAAGCAGAGATTCACTTCTGCTCCTGTTCTACGGCAGCCTGATGTTTCTCTGCCATTTCAGGTGGAGGTTGATGCCTCTGAAATTGGGGCAGGTGCCGTTTTGTCCCAAAAAGATCCAGAGACCTCTAAAAGTAACCCTTGTGCCTTTTTCTCTCGAAAATTTTCTCCTACTGAACGTAATTATGACGTGGGTAATCGGGAGTTATTGGCCATGAAGTGGGCTTTTGAAGAGTGGAGACATTGGCTGGAGGGAGCCAAACATCAGGTGGTGGTCCTTACGGACCATAAGAATCTGGTCTATCTGGAATCTGCCAAGCGACTCAATCCTAGACAGGCCAGGTGGGCCTTGTTTTTCACACGTTTTAATTTTGTGGTTTCCTTTCTTCCTGGCACTAAGAATGTTAAGGCGGATGCCCTCTCGAGGAGTTTCCTTGCGGACTCTCCTGAGCTATCTGATCCCTCTGTTATTTGAAGGAGGGTGTAGTTCTTTCCGCCATCTCGCCCAATTTGAGACTTGCTCTGGAGGGGTGTCAGGAGGATAGGCCCGAGCGCTGCCCTGTTGGAAAATTGTTTGTCCCGGACCAATGGAAAAAGAGTGTGATGTCTGAGATTCATTGTTCCGCATTGGCTGGGCATCCCGGAATTTTTGGTACCAGAGACTTGGTTAGTCGGTCCTTTTGGTGGCCTACCTTGTCTCGCGATGTCAGGGAATTTGTGCAGTCCTGCGGGACTTGCTCTCGCTCCAAGCCTTGCTCTCGCTCTAGTGGTTTGTTGATGCCATTGCCTGTGCCCAAGAGACCATGGACCCATATCTCTATGGATTTCATTTCCGATCTTCCTGTTTCTCAGAGAATGACCACCATCTGGGTAATTTGTGATAGGTTTTCCAAAATGATACATCTTGTGCCATTACCTAAGTTGCCTTCCTCCTCTGAATTGGTGCCGTTGTTCCTTCAGCACGTGGTTCGTTTACACGGCATTCCTGAGAACATTGTGTCTGACAGAGGAGTCCAGTTTGTTTCCAGATTTTGGAGGACTTTTTGTTCTAAACTGGGTGTTCAATTGTCTTTCTCCTCGGCATTTCATCCTCAGACCAATGGTCAAACTGAGAGAACAAACCAGACATTGGAGACTTATCTAAGATGCTTTGTGTCTGCTGATCAGGATGACTGGGTCTCTTTTTTGCCTTTGGCTGAGTTTGCTCTTAATAATAGGGCTAGCTCTGCCACTTTGATGTCTCCGTTTTTCTGTAATTCTGGGTTTCACCCTCGATTTTCTTCAGGACAGACGGAGGCTTCTGTCTGTCCAGGTGTTGACTCTGTTGTTGAGCGTATGCAGCAGATTTGGGACCAGGTAGTGGAGAGGTTGTCCCTCTCTCAGGAGAAGGCCCAGCGGTTTGCTAACCGGCATAGGACTGATGGTCCTCGGTTTAAAGTGGGGGACTTGGTCTGGTTGTCCTCAAAGAATATTCCTATGAGAGTAGCATCTCCTAAATTTAAGCCTAGGTTCATTGGACCTTATAAGATCATGGAGATTATTAATCCTGTTTCTTTTCGTTTGCTTCTTCCAGGGACATTTAAGATCCATAACGTGTTCCACAAGTCCTTGTTGAAGAGGTTTGTTGAGCCAGTGGTTCCTGCTGCTGTGCCTCCTGACCCTGTTTTGGTTGAGGGCAATCTGGAGTATGTGGTTGAGAAAATATTGGATTCTCGTTTTTCTAGACGAAGACTCCAGTATTTGGTTAAATGGAGAGGTTATGGTCAGGAAGATAATTCTTGGGTGTTTGCTTCGGACATCCATGCTAGGAGACTTATCCGTGCGTATCATAGAACTCATCCTGACCGACCTGGTTGCTCAAATGAGGGTTCGGTGACCCCTCCTCAAGGGGGGGGTACTGTTGTGAATGGGTTTGAGATGAGTTCTGAGCAGAGGCTCCCTCTGGTGGTTACAAGCGGTACTAGTGAGGATTGTGAGGACTGGGAATCAGGTGTTACTGATTGGTCTTATATAAGGGAATCATTTTCCCATCAGGGTTGCCGGTGATCAATTGTTCTGGTCTGAATCCTTCTTTCCAGTTTCCCTTGTAGCCTGCTGTGTCGTGTCTGCATCTCCTGCTATCAGATAAGACAATTTCTTATTTTGTGTTTTTGCTATATTTTTGCATTTGGTCCTGCACTTCTGTGGGGGCCTTCTGGGTCCCCTCCGGGGGCTTTTGCCCTCTCAGTTTAGTTCAGCCACTGTGTTTTGTACTTTTGCTTTTTCCAGTTTTTTCAGTGGCTGCTGTTTTTGTTACACCAGAGAACTAATTTAGGTGGTAGAGGTCGTGTGATCTCAGGTGATTTTGAAATTAGTAGAGTTGGTGTTTTTCAGGGTTTTCTGGGATTGCAGTAAGTACCCTTCCTGTCCTTTTCTATTTAGATAGTTTGGGCCCCAGCGTTTGCTCATACTATTTTCTTTCTGTGTCAGTATTTCCTCTTGTCTAACCGCCATTACATGTTTGGGGGCTTTCTATTATCTTTGGGGTTCTGCTACGGGGCAGATAGCTTTCCTATTTCTATCTTTAGGTGTAGTTAGTTTCTCAGGCTGTGACGAGGCGTCTAGGACCAACGTAGGAACGCTCCACGGCTGCCTCTAGTTGCGGTGGTTAGTCAGGGTACTGCAATCTCATAGATTCCAACTGCTCTGGTGTATTTCCTTTTTTGCCTGCACTCCTCAGCTACCGTAACATAACAAACATCGTTTAAAGGAAAATCTATGTTTCTACTGTGGTAAGTCAGGGCACTTCATTATAAACTGCCCCAGCCGTTCTCGTAAGACTACTGCAGCAGTCATTCACTGTGAGTGTTGCGAGAGGAGATCTGTCAGGTCCGAGCCTCAGGCTCCAGAGAGATCTGCAGCAACAGATATTGATTTCTCGGACTTAAACTCCGTCACTTCTGAGGACGATGACTGTGTAAACGCTGCAATTTTTCAAGTTTCCTCAGCGGTGTCCCAGCTGAGTTGTAAGAAAAACAATTCTCATTGCTTCCTTTCCATTAAACTCTGGGTTGACTCAGTCTGGGTGTCTAGCTCTGCTATGATCGACTCAGGGGCAAGTGGAAATTTTATGGATATCTCCTTTGCTCTGAAACAGGGGATACGTTCAGTGAAGAAGGCTACTCCAGTACAGATGGAGACTGTGGATGGCTCCCTGCTGACCTCTGGACCAGTGGATCAGGAAACGGAGCCTTTGAGGGTCCTTATGGGTAAAGATCATCAAGAGAAACTGTCCTTTATGCTTATCTCTTCTCCCCACTTTCCCATTATTCTAGGGCTACCATGGCTGCAGGCTCAGAACCCTACCATTAACTGGGAGACCAAGGAATTACACTTTCCAGAGAAACAGATGAGTCCGAAGTTTCAGCTTGCTTGTTCCTAAAGGAACCCATGTCAGTCCCTGAACTACCATGTATACCAGGACTATGTGGATTTATGTGCAAGAAGAACGCGGGCCCGCTCCCCTCACCGTCCATATGATTGTCCAATTGAATTATTGCCTGGAGCAGAGATACCTTTGGTAAGATCTACCCCTGGCGGGCCCCAAGCTAAAAGGGTTTAAAGGATTACATAGACAAAATCTAGCCAAGGGCTTCCTACGCCCCCTTTTATCTCCTGCAGGTGCACCATCTTCTTGTGAAGAAGAAAGATGGATCTCTGAGACCCTGCGTTTGACATAGAGAACTCATAAGGTTACTATTAGAAACCGGTATCCATTGCCTTTTAAACCCTGAGTTATTGGAGAGAGGGGCGGCATGCCAAAATTTTCTCTAAACTGGATCTCCGTGGGGCCTATAACTGGTCCGTATTAGACCTGGGGTGAATGGAAGACTGCATCAGGTCACGCTATGGGCACTTTTAATATCTAGTTATGCCTTTTGGCTGAGTCCGCCCCAGCCACTTTCCAACACTTGGTGAATGACATCTTCAGGGACTCCTAGATACATTCGTGGTATTTTTTTGGATGATATTCTAATTTTTTTTAACTCCACAGAGGAACATCATGGACATGTGAGAATGGTCTTAGAAGTTCTAAGACAAAACATCTTTACATCAAACTTGAAAGTGTGAATTCCATAGACCGAAATTCCAAATTTTTGGGGTAGTACTGTTACACAAGGAATTAGTATGGATGGAAGCAAGACCCAAGCCATCAAGGATTGGCCAATTCCTAGAAATGTGAAGGGGGTGCAGCGCTTTATCGGGTTTGCCAACTTCTATAGAGTTTTATTAGGAATTTCTCTGAGGTGTGTCACCTATCACCCACCTTTCCCGGAAAGAGTCTGGTTTTCCCCGGCCCCCCCAAAC
>JARQOD010011362.1:0-23702 GCA_033576555.1 Oophaga sylvatica
GCTATTGAATTAGTGCCTTTTAGTAAATTCCCTAAAGGTCGCCTTTTTAACTTGTCTGTACCTGAACATGACGCTATGAGGTCTTATATCAAGGAGTCATTGGAGAAGGGTCATATCAGACCATCCTCTTCACCCTTGGGTGCCGTTTTTTCTTTGTGGCCAAAAAGGATGGTTCATTAAGGCCGTGTATTGATTATCGTCTCTTGAACAATATCACTGTGAAATATCAATATCCGTTACCCTTGATTTCTGACCTGTTTTACAGGGTGAAAAGTGCTACTTGGTTTACCAAGCTTGACCTCAGGGGGCGTATAACCTTATTCGCATTAAGCACGGGGATGAATGGAAGACGGCATTTAATACCCCAGAGGGGCATTTTGAGTACCTAGTGATGCACTTTGGGCTCACTAATGCTCCTTCCGTCTTCCAGTCCTTCATGAATGACATTTTCAGGGATTTTGTGGATAAATTTCTGATTGTTTATTTGGATGATATCTTGATTTTTTTCCAATGACTGGGACTCTCATGTGAAACATGTTCGGACTGTGTTCAGATTTTGAGAGAGAATGCTCTGTATGTGAAGGGATCAAAGTGTCTTTTTGGCGTACAGAGGATCTCATTTCTGGGATTCATTTTGTCATTTTGTCCCCATCTGTTATTGAAATGGACCCGGTCAAGGTTCAGGCCATCTGTGATTGGGTCCAACCTACTTCATTAAAGGCTCTTCAGAGATTCTTGGGTTTTGCCAATTTTTATCATAAATGTATTGGTAATTTCTCTGTTATTGTTAAACCATTGACTGATTTGACCAAAAAGGGTTCTGATGTGGTGAATTGGCCTCCTGAGGCAGTCTCTGCGTTTCAGGAACTTAAGCAGAGATTCACTTCTGCTCCTATTCTACGGCAGCCTGATGTTTCTCTGTCATTTCAGGTGGAGGTTGATGCCTCTGAAATTGGGGCAGGTGCCGTTTTGTCTCAAAGAGATCCAGAGACCTCTAAAAGTAACCCTTGTGCCTTTTTCTCTCGAAAATTTTCTCCAACTGAACGTAATTATGACGTGGGTAATCGGGAGTTATTGGCCATGAAGTGGGCTTTTGAAGAGTGGAGACATTGGCTGGAGGGAGCCAAACATCAGGTGGTGGTCCTCACGGACCATAAGAATCTGGTTTATCTGGAATCAGTCAAGCGACTTAATCCTAGACAGGCCAGGTGGGCCTTGTTTTTCACACGTTTTAATTTTGTGGTTTCCTTTCTTCCTGGCACTAAGAATGTTAAGGCGGATGCCTTTCGAAGAGTTTCCTTGCGGACTCTCCTGAGTTATCTGATCCTGCTGTTATTTTGAAAGAGGGTGTAGTTCTTTCCGCCATCTCGCCCAATTTGAGACTGGCTCTGGAAGGGTGTCAGGAGGATAAACCCGAGCGCTGCCCTATTGGGAAACTGTTTGTCCCAGACCGGTGGAAAAAGAGTGTGATGTCTGAGATTCATTGTTCCGCGTTGGCCGGTCATCCGGAATTTTTGGTACCAGAGACTTGGTTAGTCGGTCCTTTTGGTGGCCTACTTTGTCTCGTGACGTCAGGGAATTTGTGCAGTCCTGCGGGACTTGCTCTCGCTCCAAGCCTTGCTCTCGCTCTAGTGGTTTGTTGATGCCATTGCCTGTGCCCAAGAGACCATGGACCATATCTCTATGGATTTCATTTCCGACCTCCCGTTTCTCAGAGAATGACCGTTATCTGGGTGATTTGTGATAGGTTTTCCAAAATGATACATCTTGTGCCATTACCTAAGTTGCCTTCCTCCTCCGAATTGGTGCCTTTGTTCCTTCAGCACGTGGTCGGTTACACGGCATTCCTGAGAACATTGTGTCTGACAGAGGAGTCCAGTTTGTTTCCAATTTTGGAGGACTTTTTGTTCTAAACTTGGTGTTCAATTGTCTTTCTCCTCGGCTTTTCATCCTCAGACCAATGGACAAACTGAGAGAACAAACCAGACATTGGAGACTTATCTGAGATGCTTTGTGTCTGCTGATCAAGATGACTGGGTCTCTTTTTTGCCTTTGGCTGAGTTTGCTCTTAATAATAGGGCTAGCTCTGCCACTTTGATGTCTCCATTTTTCTGCAATTTTGGGTTTCACCCTCGATTTTCTTCGGGACAGACGGAGGCTTCTGTCTGTCCAGGTGTTGACTCTGTTGTGGAGCGTATGCAGCAGATTTGGGACCAGGCAGTGGAGAGGTTGTCCCTCTCTCAGGAGAGGGCCCAGCGGTTTGCCAACCGGCATAGGACTGATGGTCCTCGGTTTGAAGTGGGGGACTTGGTCTGGTTGTCCTCAAGAAATATCCCTATGAGAGTTGCATCTCCTAAGTTTAAGCCTAGGTTCATTGGACCTTATAAGATCATGGAGATTCTTAATCCTGTTTCCTTTCGTTTACTTCTTCCAGGGACATTTAAGATCCATAACGTGTTCCACAAGTCCTTATTGAAGAGGTTTGTCGAGCCAGTGGTTCCTATGGCTGCGCCTCCTGACCCTGTTTTGGTTGAGGGCAATCTGGAGTATGTGGTTGAGAAAATATTGGATTCTCGTTTTTCTAGACGGAAACTCCAGCATTTGGTTAAGTGGCGAGGTTATGGTCAGGAGGACAATTCTTGGGTGTTTGCTTAGGACATCCATGCTAGGAGACTGATCCGTGCGTATCACAGAGCTCATCCTGACCGACTTGGTTGCCCAAATGAGGGTTCGGTGACCCCTCCTCAAGGGGGGGTACTGTTGTGAATGTGTTATTTGTTATTTGTTCATTTGCCTTTTCCAGTTTTTTCAGTGGCTGCGGCTTAGTTTTGTTACACCAGAGAACTAATTTAGGTGGTAGAAGTTGTGTGATCTCAGGTGTTTTGCAATTAGTAGAGTTGGTATTTTTTAGGGTTTTTTGGATTGCAGTAAGTGTCCTTCCTATCCTTTTCTTTCTAGGAAGATTGGGCCCCAAAGTTTGCTCATACTATTTTCTGTCTGTGTCTGTATTTCCTCTTGTCTAACCGCCATTACATGTTTGGGGGCTTCCTATGTTCTTTGGGGATCTGCTCCGGGGCAGATAGCTTTCCTCTTTCTATCTTTAGGTGTAGTTAACCTCTCAGGCTGTGACGAGGCGTCTAGGACCAACTTAGGAACGCTCCATGGCTGCCTTTAGTTGTGGTGGTTAGTCAGGGTACTGCAATCCAGTAGATTCCAACCTCTCTGGTGTATTGCCGTTTTTGCCTGCTCTCCTCAGCTGCCAGATCATAACACACTATGACGCCCCCCAAAGCAAGCCAATCACTGCAATGCCCTTCTCTAAGATGGTGGTGGACGCTGCACATGTCATCTCGTTGCCCACAGTGTACATCCTTGCTCATTGGCTGAAAAAAAGGCGCCTGCAAGCATTCTGGGAAATCCGAATATGGCGCTCGTTTTTACCGACCGCATGGCCGACTTCACGCTATGGCGAAAGTCAGCGACTTATGAATCTGACCGACCTGTTTTGCTCAACTCTAGTCAGCATGTGACCGCATTTCTGCAAACCGCATACTTGCGCAAAAATGATCAGGAGTGAAACTACAGTAGGTGCAAGGGTTGAAATCTCACCCGGGCCCTGGAGCCTTGGGGGACCCAAAAGTCCCTTTGGCCTATAAAAAAAGACTAATGCTATTAAAGACTTGCAATAATTGGGGGCCCCATTAGAGATTTTGATTTTTTTGCCCAGGAGTGGTGACATATGTGGACAAGGACCCAACTTTGAAGGATGCTTTGACATGGTAGTTGGGCTCATATATATTGGACAATCTGTGCATCAAGTACCTTCTTTTTTACTGTATTTTTAATAGCAATTTTGAGGAGGAATATTTCATATATATATTATATAGCACTTTTTCTTATTTTCTATGACAGTAATGCAGTTTCAATGTTCTACAGTAATCATTCTTCGTAACTCTTGGTAATTCATGGTGCAAAATTTTATAGTTTTTCAAGTTATACGATTTTTGGTTGGCACCTGTTCACACTAGCTTGGAAGTGCTGTTTTTTTCTCTATTTTGTATCAAACTCTTTTTGGTGAACATGTGCACTTCCACTCCCATCAGCCACAGTTGATTTTAAGAAGTTAGCTCGTCCATTCCTGTCCCATAAATTGTAGGCTTTTTGCCCAGGAGAGGTGACATATATTTTCCTTTTGTTCCCATTTTCTATGGCAGTAATGCAGTTTCAATGTTCTAGACTAATCATTCTTGGTAATTCATGGTGCAACCTTTACAGTTTTTCATGTTACCGCTGGCCTCGGCAGGTCGCAGATGAAAGGGATGCCCGTGGTCTGCTGGGGTAGGTGATGAAGCCAGCAACTTTGTGCTGTGTCACAGTGTGGGCGTCTTGAGGATACAGATCCTAACAATGTAGCAGCCAAGGTGGCCCAAGACCCTCCATGTGTAGTGTGGTGTCTGTCACTCTCTACCTGTACTCCATGTGTAGAGCAGGGATCTGTCACTCTCTACCTGTCCTCCATGTCTAGTGCAGGGTCTGACACTCTTTACCTGTCCTCCATCTGTAGTGCGGGGAATGTCACTCTCTATCTGCCCTCCATGTGTAGTGTGGGGTCTGTCACTCTCTACCTGCCCTCCATATGTAGTGCAGGGGTCAGTCACTAACTGCCCTCCATGTGTAGTGAGGTGTCTGTCACTCTCTACCTGTCCTCCATTTGTAGTGTGGGGGTCTGTCACTCTCTACCTGCCCTCACTGTGTAATGCAGGGGTCTGTCACTCTCTACCTGTCCTCCACATGTAGTGCGGGGTTCTGTCACTCTCTACCTGCCCTCCATGTGTAGTGTGGGGTTCTCTCACTCTCTACCTCATAGAATCATAGAATGGTACAGTTGGAAGGGACATCCTGGGCCATCTGGTCCAACCCCCTTGCTCAGAGCAGAATTCACTAAATCATCCCAGACAGATGTCTGTCCAACCTCTGTTTGAAGACTTCTATTTAAGGAGAACTCACCACCTCTTGTGGCAGCCTGTTCCACTCATTGATCACCCTAACTGTCAAAAAGTTTTTTCTAATATCTAATCTGTCTCCTCCCATTCAGTTTCATCTCATTGCTTCTAGTCTTTGCTTGTGCAAATGAGAATAAAGATGATCCTTCTACAATGTGATAGCCCTTGAGATATTTGTATACAGCTATTAAGTCTCCTCTCAGTCTTCTCTTTTGCAAGCTAAACATTCCCAAATCCTGCAACTGTTCCTCATAGGACATGGTTTGCAGACCGGTCACCATTCTGGTCGCTCTTACTCTGAACTTGCTCCAGTTTGTTGATGTTTTATTAAAATGTGGTGCCCAAAACTGGACACAGTATTCAGATGAGGTCTGACCAAAGAGGAGTAGAGGGCAATAATGACTTCACGTGATCTAGACTTTATGCTTCTGTTAATACATCCTAGAATTGTATTTGCTTTTTTGCTGATGCATCAACCTGTTGACTCATGTTGACTCTGTGATCTATTAGTTTACCAAGTCTTTTTCACATTTGCTGTTGCTTAGCCCTATTCCTCCCAATCTATATATACTTTTTTCATTTTTTATTGCCCAGATGTAGTACTTTGCATTTTTCCCTGTTAGTTGCTGCTCCAGTTTATTATATCTTTTTGAATCCTCTCTCTTTCTTCTCTAGTATTAGCTATCCCTGCTAGCTTTGTGTCATAAGCAAATTTAATCAGTTTACCCTCAATTCCTTCATCTAAATCATTGATAAAGATGTTGAACAATACAGGACCCAGGACAGAGCCCTGTGGCACCCCATTTGAGACATTCTTCCAACTGGATGTGCAGTCATTTACGACCACTCTTTGGGTCCGATCACTAAGCCAGTTATGAATTCACCTAACCGTTGCATTGTCCATTCCATACTTAGTCATTTTTTCAATAAGAATTGTGTGAGATAGTTTGTCAAATGCTTAACTGAAGTCAAGATATACTATATCTACAGCATTTCATTCTTATCCAGGTACTTACATACATATTGTTTAATATGTGTAGTGAAGGGGTCTGTTACTCTCTACCTGCCCTCTTCGTGTAGTGTGGGGTTCTTTCACACTCTACCTGCCTTTTCTGTGCAGTGCAGAGGTCTGTCACTCTCTACTTGCCCTCCATGTATAGTGTGGGGTTGAAAACTATTTATCTTCCAGACATGGATTACAGCGTGGGACAGAACGACGGACAGGTGAGAGACATAGTTGTTTTTTTATTTTTGTTTTACTACAGGTGACGATTCAATGCTAAAGGAATTAGGTGAGTATAGCTGTGTTTGTTATTTCTAAATAAAAATGGAAAAGTGTGTTTGGTTTTTTTTAAATAAAGAACTTTACACTTGTTGTGTCTTTAGTTACCAAATAACTATAGGATTAGTAATGGATAGGTGTCTTATAGACGCCTCCCCATTACTAAGCCGTAGGCTTGATGTCACCAGACAATACAAAGGTGATATCAACCCCAAACTATGAAACCCACTTGCCACCACTAAAGGGCAAGTGGGAAGAGCCAGGCAAAGAGCCAGAATTGGCACATCTAAAAGAGTGCGGGCTGCTATTTTTAGGCTGGGGAGGTCAATATCCATGGCTTATTTTCCCCAGGGTAACAGGAGAAATTTGACCCCAAAAGTTGTTGTGCAATTTGTCCTGAGTATGCTGATACCCAATATGTGGGGGTAAACCAATGTTTGGGCGCATGGCAGAGCTCAGAAGGGAAGGAGTACCGTTTGACTTTTTCAACGCAGAATTGACTGGTATTGAGATCAGACGCATGTCGCGTTTGGAGAGCCCCTGATGTGCCTAAGCAGAGGAAACCCCCAATTCTAACTCTAACCCTAACCCTAACACACCCCTAACCCTAATCCCAACCCTAACCATAACCCTAACCACAAACCTAACCCTAACACACCCCTAACCCTTATTCCAACCCTAACTTTAGCCCCAATCCTAACCCTAACTTTAGCCCCAACCCTAACTTTAGCCCCAACCTTAACCCTAACCCCAACCCTAACCCTAATGGGAAAATGGAAATAAATGCATTTTTATTATTTTATTATTTTTCCCTAACTAAGAAGGTGATAAAGGGGGGTTTTATTTACTATTTATAGCGGGTTTTTATGTTTGGCAGCTGTCACACACTAAAAGACACTTTTTATTGCAAAAAATAGTTTTTGCATCACCACATTTTGAGAGCTATAATTTTTCCACATTTTGGCCCACAGAGTCATTTGAGGTCTTGTTTTTTGCGGGACGAGTTGATGATTTTATTGGTACCATTTTCTGGCACATGACAGTTTTTGATCGCTTTTTATTCCAATTTTTGGGAGGCAGAATGAACAAAAAAGAGCAATTCATGAATTTTTTGGGGGCGTTTATACCATTCCACGTGTGGTAAAATTGATAAAGCAGTTTTATTCTTCGGGTCAGTATGATGACAGCGATACCTCAATTATATTTTTTTTATGTTTTGGCGCTTTTATACAATAAAAACTATAATTATTTTTACATCGCTTTATTCTGAGAGCTATAACTTTTTTATTTTTCTGGTGATGGAGCTATATGGTGGCTTGTTTTTTGTCGGACAAGATGACGTTTTCAGCAGTATCATGTCTATTTATATCCGTCCTTTTGATCGTGTGTTATTCCACTTTTTGTTCGGCAGTATGATGATAAAGCATTGTTTTTTTTTGCCTTGTTTTTTTTTTTTTAATGGTGTTCACTAAAGGGGTTAATTAGTGGGACAATTTTATAGGTCGGGTCGTTACGGACGCGGCAATACCAAATATATGTACTTTTATTGTTTTTTTATTTACACAAATAAATGTATTTATTGATAAAATATTTGTTTAATTTTTTTTTTCTTTATTTGGGTATTTTTTTTATATTTTTACACATTATAATTTTTTTAAAAATTTTATTACATTGTCCCATTATGGGACATTACTATATAAAGTTAGATCGCTGATCTTACACTTTGCATAGCACAGTGCCAGATCAGCAATCTGACAGGCAGTGAAGGAGGCTTGCCAGCGTCTGCTCTCATCAGGCACTGAGATGCCTCCTCACTGAAGGTCCCGGAAGGACCCCACGGCCTTCTCGGAGCCGGGGGTCTCCTTGGAGTCCACCGAAACTACGCAATCACGCTGCGTTGTTCTGATGGGAGCGCGCAGGTAGCCACCTCCCTGTGCGATGCTTCTCTTTGCTGCTATCATGTACTGATAGCGGCATCAGAGGGGTTAAATGCCCAGGATCGGTGCCAGCACTGATTGTGGGCATTGCTGCGGGTGTTAGCTGTCACATACAGCTGACACCCACACTTGATCACAGCGGCATTCAGCGTGAGGCCGAGGTGATCGTGCCGCCATTCTAGTACTGCTGCGGGCAGAAATGCAGTCCCCGCAGAGCAGTACTAGTATGGCAAAGGTCGGGAAGGGGTTAAAATTACGCTGGATCCCATGTCATTTTTTTTTTCTTTAAAATTAACAGTTGCTGTCTGGTTACAGCCTATGTACGTTCCTTCTGTTAATGCTCCTACATATGCTGGTGACAATGTGTGTGTGTTTATGTGTGTGTGTTTGTGTTTACTTATCAGCTTAGTAATGAGGGTGTCGGGCTGATAATAAACTATGTTCCAAATTATTGTGCAAATTGGTTTTAAGTGTCACAGCGTTTTTTTTTATTTTTTTTTTGTAAATGGAACCCATTGATGGTATTGTGTCTCAGGGTTCTTTGGATCACTGAAATCAATCTCAGATACCTGTGATAATTAGTTTGCCATGTGAGCCCAATAAAAGGAAAACTGGATGTTTCACACTATTAAGCAGGCCAGAGTTTTCAAGTAAAATGGGAAAGAAAAGGATCTCTCTGCTGCTGAAAAGCATCAAATAGTGCAATGCCTTGGTCAAGGGATGAAAACATTACATATTTCCCGAAAACTTAAGCGTGATCATCGTACTGTTAAGAGATTTGTGGCTGATTCTGAGCACAGACGTGTTCGTGCTGATAAAGGCAGAATGAGGAAGGTTTCTGCCAGGCAAGTTCATCGGATTAAGAGAGCAGCTGCTTAAAAGCCATTACAAACCAGCAAACAGATATTTGAAGCTGCTGGTGCCTCTGGAGTCCCTCGAACCACAAGGTGTGGGATCCTTCAAAGGCTTGCTTGTGTGCATAAACCTACGATTCGGCCACCCCTAAACAGTGCTCACAAGCAGAAACGGTTGCAGTGGGCCCAGACATACATGAAGACTAATTTTCAAACAGTCTTGTTTTCTGATGAGTGTTGAACAACCCTGGATGGTCCAGATGGATGGAGTAGTGGATGGCTGTTGGATGGCCACCATGTCCCAACAAGGCTGCAACGTAATCAAGGAGGTGGAGGAGTCATGTTTTGGGCCGGAATCATAGGGAAACAGCTGGTAGGGCCCTTTAAGGTTCCTGAAGGTGTGAAAATGACCTCTGCAAAGTATGTAGAGTTTCTGACTGACAACTTTCTTCCATGGTATAAAAAGCAGAAACGTGCCTTCAGGAGCAAAATCATCTTCATGCATGACAATGCACCATCTCATGCTGCAAAGAATACCTCTGAGTCATTGGCTGCTATGGGCATAAAAGGAGATAAACTCATGGTGTGGCCAGCATCTTCCCCTGACCTCAACCCTATAGAGACCCTTTTGAGTATCATCAAGCAAAATATCTATGAGGGTGGGAGGCAGTTCACTTCAAAACAGCAGCTCTGGGAGGCTTGATGCAAAGAAATACAAGAAGAAACTCTCCAAAAAACTCACAAGTTCAATGGATGAAAGAATTGTGAAGGTGATATCAAAGAAGGGTTCTTATGTTAACATGTAACTTGGCCTGTTAGGATGTTTTGGAGTTAAGTAGCTTTTTTGTTCAGTGAATGTAACCTCCTAATGCTGCAAATTCCACAAATGAGCATGTTCAGTTCTTTAAAACAGATCAACTGTTCAGAAATTCTACTGTGCCTAATAATTTGGAACAGTGCATTTTGAGTTTTTTTCCATTTTGGAGATTATACTGTTATCATTGGGAGGTTTCTTCAATAAAATTCGATGTATACTCTAACAGGTGATGACTTTTATTAGACTGACTGTCATTTGCACCGACCACTTAGGAAAATCAGAGAAAAATATCATTTGCATAATAATTTGGAACATAGTGTAAAGGTACTGCCACACTAAACAATCCCGCTAGCGATCACGATAACGACGCATACTAATGCGATCGCTAGCGGGATTGTTTCTATATCGCTAAATGCGGCCACATTTAGCGATATAGTTAACGACGCTATCGCCGTTAGCGATCTTCTTAACGACTTTAGCGGTACAAAAGTACCGCTAAATCGCTAAGAAAAGGTGCCACACAGCGATTAGATACTCACCCAGCGGGAGCGCCAGCGATGAAATAGGGTCCGGAGCGATTCCAGCGACGAGCGAGATCACAGCAGGAAGCTCGTCGCTGGAAGCTGCCGCACTGAACAATATCGCTAACGGGATCGCTAAATAGTGACGTTTTTTAGCGATCTCGTTAGCGATATTGTTTAGTGTGGCATACCCTTTAGCCTAAAGCTAGGTGTCAATGATAGCTGCTGACACCAAGCCCTAATCCCATTGTTCTGATGCGACTGCATCAGCATGAAAAAGGTGGTGTTGAACCAATAAATTACATCACAAAACTTTTTTTTAAATATCTTTATTTAGCTCAAAAATGCATTCATTGCTGTACAAAAACACATTCTAAAAGCAAACAAAAAACGCATTTCAAAACGTGCGTTTTTGCCACAGTGTTTTTCCTGCCAAGAGATGCAGAAACCTTGCAGAAATTTCTGCAAGCAAATTCTCAACGTGTACACATAGCCTTAGGCTGGAGCTACCTGGTGACTTTGGCCGCGACATGACGGGTGACCAAACATTGCTAGGTGTTACTGCTGCATCGTATTAATACAAGTGAACCAGGTCGCATTGCAACCCTAATGATAATGCGAACATGACAAACAAGATGCAAAAATCATACCCATTTGAAGTTTTTTCAACTGGTTTGTGTCAGCACCTCGCCGTTACACTGTGATTACTTGTGCTGTTATTGTGCTACACGATGGGTTTTGCTGGCTAAGTCACCATGTTCACTTGCTGTTTCAATGAGGACCCTTCCTCTGGGCCATTACTTCCAGGTTAGACATACTGTACAGGGTGTGGGCTGTCGCCACGGTTCAGAAGAGGACAAGCGTGGATAGTGTGGCGATCATATGCAAGGTGCTAAGTGACTCACTTATTATGGACTTGCGGCCTAATGGAAATGACCCTCCGTTACCGACAGTGTAAGGCCGGGGTCACACTAAAGAGGAATACGGACGAGTGAAAGGCGTGAAAATAATGCATTACACTCGGACCCATATTTCTCTATGGGGCAGCTCTGATCATGCGTATATTTCTTGGCCGTATTTTACGGTGCGAGACACTCGCAGCATGCTGCGATTGTCATCATATTACGCCCGTAGTACGCCAATGAAAGTCTATGGGTGCGAGAAAAATATGGATTACACACGGACCACACGTGTGACTTGTGAGAAATACGCAAGACTTCTGCAGCTCACAGGAAATGGTGCAAGCCATGAATCAGGAAGCTTACACATGCAAATTAGCTCAAAAAGAGCGCCAGACATCTTGGAAGAACGCCTCCACGGAGTCCACCATCATGTCTACACACATAAATGTGGAGATACTGATCGTTTTGGTCCTGGAGAGGCCCGAAATTTGGGACCAACGGGATGCACACTACGCAGACCGCGCAAGAAAAGAGGCGGCATGGAGGCGCATCTGTGGGCAGATGTTTCCCCACTTTGGTGACAGCCCACGCGAGGAGCAGCACAGAGTGAGTAAGTTACCAGATTTTTTCCCAAACATCTTAAAGGGCACAACGTAATAATTGAGCAGAGTATCCCTAAAATATAATTTTTTTTTAAGCGCCAAAATGTTAGTATACTGACATCCGTCTAGGCCCCATGACTATGTGAAATGTATGTGTAACAATTTGGCATTGTGCAGCTAGCTAAATGATGCAATTATATGTCACATTGCAGTGGAAGATGTAATGAGACGCTGGCGAAGCATCCGCGACCAGTACCGGCGGGAATGTCAGCAGAGGGCCAGGAGTGGTTCAGCAGCACCGACCAAGCGTAAATATGTCTACTTTGACCGGCTTGGGTTTTGGCTCCTATTTTGGATCTGAGACCGTAAGTACATACATCACACCACATAACACATATGCTGTTTAGGCTGACATCTCCAACATTTTCTATTTACATTTAATTTCCTAACAGAACTCAGTCCAACCTCACTGAGAGGACAGCCGACTCAGAGGCCATTATAGACCCGATTGGGGGTGGTGAAGAGTGGCTGGCCCATCTTCTGTCCCTCCCAGCTGGATGCCCCAAGCTTCCCCAGCACCAGGACCTGACCAACCAGCTGCACCTCTACCAGTACCTGACCCACCAGCTGCAGCACCTCCCACCAGCCTTGAGGAAGCAGCAAACAGCAGCAGCCCAACTGTACCTCTGGGGGTCACCCCCCAGCCTGCTGCAATATCCCGCCGTGGGAGAAGATGGAGAGACAACACTGCCTCTGAAACCCGGAGGCATGTGGACTCAGGGGTCCTCAATTATCTTTCAAGGGCAGCTGTGGATGAGGGTGAAGAGGCTTATTCACGTAGCCTTGCTTACCTACGTCCCTATCCCGTGAGTCAGGCTCCGTGTGCGAGGATCAATTCAGATCCTAATTGATGCATGCACACCCCCAATACTCCATATGAAGATGTTTCGAATTCCTTGAGAGTGTGGAAGCCCCAACCTTGGCAACAACAGGGTCAAATGGCAGGCTGTAACCCAACTTCCCAATATGGCCACTTGTACAGTTCCAGTGTTGGAGGCTGGTCCCAACCTGGATTTGGTCAACATGTTCATATTGGGGGGTATGATTCTCGTGGGTACCAGCTTCCCTAGGAGTATAATCTCCATTATCTTTATGGAAATGTGCCCACACAACAACCTGACCGTGGCCCGATGTTAGCTCAGGGCCCAGAAAATCCACCCCAACAGGGTGATTGTCAAGGTGGTCACCCAAGCCAACAACACAGAGACGCTTGTCACCCGCCAACCCCACCACCAACATACCACCAACTCTGATTTGTTATTTTTATTATATATTATTATTTCAAACCCAGTTTGTTATTTTTTTTATATTTATTTTTACAACATGTTGTGTAAAGCAGATTTGCACTAATCTGAACGCCTCCAAAACCATATGGTACACATATGGTCTTCAGTAGGCAAAGTGAGAGTTTGTTATTTTCATTATCTATTATTATTTATACCAATGTTTGTTATTTTTTTACTTTACTTTTACTCCATGTTGTCTAATGCATATTTTGCACTAGTCTAATCTTAAAAATACAACATAAGGTTCACATATGGTCTTCACTAGGCATAGTGAAAGTTTGTTATTTTGATTATGTATTATTATTTATACAAATGTTTGTTATTTTCTGTATGACTTTTTTGGTACTTGTTGTGTAATAATGCAGACTTACAGTATTGTGCTTTTAAGACATATACCATATGACAAAAATATGGTAGTCACTAACTCAAGTGAGAGTTTGCCCATATAAAAAAAAAATTGTGGCAAGTTTGGACTCTTCTTTCATAACTTCTTTATAGAAACCCACCTACACATCTGTTATGAACATTAACACCAGACACAAAGACTATATGTCAGTGAAAAAACATATTTATCTATAAACACATAACAACATTACAGCATTGATAATGCCTCATCTTGCCAGGTTGTAGTACCTTGAGGTGACACAAATACTGGTGAATATATCACGGGTTTTCAGTCTGAGAGTGGACGACGTAAAGGGATGACATATGGGCTAGGCATATCCCCATTGGTCACCACACATTCACCAACATCCTATGGGCCACAATCATGCATTCTAGTGAAATTATGTAGGACAACACCTGCTTTGATGACCTCATTGACGTTGGCTTCACTCAGCTGAATAGCAGACTGGAGGACCCCGCCATTTTGCACAAAGATTGCCAAAGCACACTCCACCAGGCGCCGGGCCCGTGATAGGCGCAAGTTAAAGATCCTATGCCGGTCATCAAGGTTTCGTTGTGGATATGGCCTCATTACATTCCTTGATAGTTGGAAGGCCTCATCCCCAACTACATTAATAATATATTAAAACAAGGCACTCAACTTATTGTTCAAGCAAAGGAAATTTTAATGATGATCCAGGCAAAACGTTTCGGCTGTAATATAGCCTTCATCAGTTGCCATTTGGTATATTTTAGGTAAAGAACCTAAACAAATATATACAGATATATTGACAGATTCAAATCAATAAATGTTGCAAAAAGAAAGTATATACAATCATAATATACATGAGATTTGGTATGTGTTTACATTGTATCAAAAGACATGGAATAAATTAAATGGCACAATCCAATAAACTCATAGATGAAAAGAAGAAACATACCGTTATGGTAGATGGTCAAAAAATCAAATTCCCAGTAGAACTAGTACATATAGAGTACACCTGAAAGATATGAACGCATTGAACATAAGTGGATATCCAGGTGAATGTGATATATCTTATATAGATAGCTAAAGTGGAAAGCGTACCCTTATGATGAGTTCAATCCATCAATAGAGGGAAAGTGAAACAAATGAATTTCCTATAGGGATTAATATATATTGAAAGAGAGTGCAACGCATGCCCCTGATCCATGTGAGTGATCGATGTGCTTACCAGATGCTGTGGAGAGATAGCGCTACTGGTTCTGAATATATGAGAGTGTGCTGCCTGAAAGTAATCATTGAGGCAGAGTGACTCCGGTTATAAATATACCATGTATATGAGCAGTGGCAACAAGTGCGCTTACCGTCTGTGACTGAAGACACGTATCCACCGCTAGTCTGTGGGTCTGTAATCGTGCCCGATGATGAGACGGCGCTGTAAGACTGTGCTTTAGAGGTATATGTACCGAGCGCCCGGAAGTGAAGGGCGCGCTGGATCTGCGTGCGTGTCACCTGGGAGCTTCCGTGTGATGTATGCTGGGACCGGAAGTGCCGTGCGTTCCAACCTTGCGTTCCAAGAACTGACTCATGGAAGATAAAGCTCCGCCTTAAGGACGTGCCTGCTGCTGATGACGTGATCGGTGCTCGTTATTCAATACAAAGGTGGTGCTGTATAACTTATCGTGGCTATACTGGTGGAAGTGGTACAAAGGTGGATCAGTGCCGTGACACAGATGATAATCAATACAGACGGCTCTGAAAAAAATATACAGAAAGCAGAAATTAGCCACATATTATATGCATTTATATAAAAGACATTAAATCAAACTCCCTATTTAGACCCCTGGGTGATATGGTCTCTAATGTGTGTATCCAAAAGGACTCTCTTTTCTTTAGTTGTAAGATTCTATTACCTCCCCGTCTGGGTTGGGAACGGTTTCGATGACTTGAAATTTGAGTTGGGAAATGGTATGACCCAATGTATGAAAATGGTGGGGAATAGGGAGGAGTAAGTTTTTACAGCGGATGGTGGATTTATGCTTGGAAATTCGGTCACGCACTGATTGAGTGGTCTCACCAATGTATAGTAAACCACAGGGACATTTGATTGAATACACGGCAAATGATGATTCACAAGTGAAGAACCCTTAATGTTAAAGCTCCTGCCTGTGTGTGGATGGTGAATAGTGGGGCCTTTTGTACGTTGCCACACTGGGCACAGTTCAGGCATGGAAATGTGCCTCGACGGGGCTGTGATAAGAATATTTGTTTTTTCAAATGGGATGAGCCCAAGTCTCCCCGTACAAGGCCATCTCTTAAATTAGGCGGTCTTTTAAAGCATGGCAGAAATGGTTCTGCAAATTCAGGTATGTCCAATGTGCTTGAGATAGCAGTGGCCAATGGCGTCTAATTGCCCTATGAAGGATGAAGGCATAAGGGTGGAACATGTGAACGAACGGTATGTGTTTGTTAGTTCTTCTAGAGCGGTTGATCGTTTGGTGGTTCTTAGCTGTGGTCAGAAGGGAAGGGGGGTAGCCCCTGTTTAAGAATTTATTCGTCATCTCTGTGTGTCTGAGACCCTGGAGTTGTGTGTCAGTGACTATTTTCGTTACCCGCTGGTATTGCGAGATTGGAATGGCGCGTTTCACAGAGGGTGGGTGGAAACTCTGGAAGTGAAGAATGCTATTGCGATCTGTGGTTTTTCTGTATAGATCAGTAGTCAGATGGCCCTGGTGGTCCTTGAGGACAGTGGTGTCCAAGAAGTTGACCTTTGACAAATCTGATGTTATTGTGAATTTGATACCGGGCCATGATATGTTAAGGAAAGAAAAGAAATCATTTAATGACTCCTGAGTACCAGTCCATAGACAAAATACATCGTCTATGTACCTTTTCCATAATAATACATTTTGAATAAACAGTGGATGTTTATAGATTATTGTGGTCTCAAATTCAGACATGTATGTGTTAGCGTAAGGGGGCGCTACGTTTGATCCCATAGCTGTCCCGCGTACTTGCAAGTAATAGTATCCTGGAAAAGAAAGTAATTATTGAAGAGTATGATAGATAACAGATCGATACATAGATTGATTTGGTTAGTTTCCAATCCTGAGGTTGTGAGTAAATGATGTACCGCGTTAATCCCTCAATGTGTGGGATGGATGTATACAAATCACTGACATCAAGAGTAACCAAAATGGTGTTTGGTGGTACTGTATCGAGCTCTCTAATGATTTCCAAAAAGCTCCAGTATCTAGGAGAAAGGATGGTGATGTTTGAGTCAATGGAGTCAAAATCCTCTCCAAGAACTTGAGATGGGAGATAAAATCGATTCTGTGGAGGCCACAATTGGCCTCTCTTGGGATTCTCCAAGTTCTTGTGTACTTTGGGTAAAGTGTAAAATACTGGCGTTATAGGATGAATCTTGTGTAAATTTTTCACAAGTTTGGGTGTCCGTACCGTGGAGTATTTATCAAGTACCCTTTGGATTTTCAGAGATATTTCATGTGTTGGGTCTCGAGTTAGTTTTTAAATAGACAGTTTGATCATTCAACTGTCTATTGATCTCATTTGTATACTGTGTTTTGTCCATAATGACTAGTGCTCCGCCTTTATCAGCGGGCTTAAAGATCAAATAGTATCACTGCGTAGTGATGATAGTGCTTGTTTCTCTACAGATGAGAGATTAGATGGAAGAATAACCTCCCTTTCTCAATATCACTTCGTATGGAAGAGAATGACTTTTGTATGAAATTGATGAAGGTCTCAACCGCATGAGAGCCGGGTGGAGGACGAAGCTGCTTCTGTTATATAGGCCCATATGTTTCGCAGACAAGCATTTATGGAATCTGTTTGTTCCGATATCGTGTTGCTGGAATTGGCAAAATAAACTTTGAGTCGTAATAAACGGAAGAAGCGTTGTAAATCCATCTCCAATTCAAATGTTTTACATTGTAGGCTGGACAGAAGGACAAGCCTTTCTGTAATACGTTATGTTCAGCCACCCCAAGTGTCCTAGACCAAGGGTCTAAATAGGGAGTTTGATTTAATGTCTTTTATATAAATGCATATATATGTGGCTAATTTCTGCTTTCTGTATATTTTTTCAGAGCCGTCTGTATTGATTATCATCTGTGTCACCGGCACTGATCACCTTTGTACCACTTCCACAGTATAGCCACGATAAGTTATACAGCACCACCTTTGTATTGAATAACGAGCACCGATCACGTCATCAGCAGCAGGCACGTCCTTAAGGCGGAGCTTTATCTTCCATGAGTCAGTTCTTGGAACGCAAGGTTGGAACGCACGGCACTTCCGGTCCCAGCTACATCAACTGGAAGCTCCCAGGTGACACGCACGCAGATCCAGCGCGCCCTTCACTTCCGGGCGCTCGGTACATATACCTCTAAAGCACAGTCTTACAGCGCCGTCTCATCTATCGGGCACGATTACAGACCCACAGACTAGCGGTGGATTACCGTGTCTTCAGTCACAGACGGTAAGCGCACTTGTTGCCACTGCTCATATATACATGGTATATTTATAACCGGAGTCACTCTGCCTCAATGATTACTTTCAGGCAGCACACTCTCATATATTCAGAACCAGTAGCGCTATCTCTCCACAGCATCTGGTAAGCACATCGATCACTCACATGGATCAGCGGGCATGCGTTGCACTCTCTTTCAATATATATTAATCCCTATAGGAAATTCATTTGTTTCACTTTCCCTCTATTGATGGATTGAACTCATCATAAGGGTACGCTTTCCACTTTAGCTATCTATATAGAGATATATCACATTCACCTGGATATCCACTTATGTTCAATGCGTTCATATCTTTCAGGTGTACTCTATATGTACTAGTTCTACTGGGAATTTGATTTTTTGACCATCTACCATAACGGTATGTTTCTTCTTTTCATCTATGAGTTTATTGGATTGTGCCATTTAATTTATTCCATGTCTTTTGATACAATGTAAACACATACCAAATCTCATGTATATTATGATTGTATATACTTTCTTTTTGCAACATTTATTGATTTGAATCTGTCAATATATCTGTATATATTTGTTTAGGTTCTTTACCTAAAATATACCAAATGGCAACTGATGAAGGCTATATTACAGTCGAAACGTTTTGCCTGGATCATCATTAAAATTTCCTTTGCTTGAACATATAAGTTGAGTGCCTTGTTTTACTATATTATTAACCTGGTTTGGGAACCTAACTCGGCACCATTATACCCAGTAGTGCACACGTTCCATATACTTACATATCATCCCCAACTACAAATATGGCACAGGTTCAAGATTGGAGCCAGGAAGTTGACGTGGTGGTGGTAGGTGCAACTAGTTATTGCGCAGCCGCTGACCCATAATGGAAGAATTGAAGACTCTAGAGTCTCCAGTTCTTCCATAGGCCCCAATGTCTACAATTATAAAGCTGTAGTTACTGTCAACCAGAGCCAACAGCCTACAGAAAATATTGTTTATAATTATAGAATTGGGACCCTGACACGGATGTTCTTCCCATCCAGGGCTCCTATACAATTTGGAAATTGGCATTGCTCCTCAAATCCCCTGGCAATCCTCATCCAGTCTTCCATCTTGGCTCAGCCATGACCACTTGATGTAGTCTGTCCCAGATTTGAGAACATGTATCACAACAATGCCAGATATGGGTTTATCTCCCAATCAAAAACTCCAGATGGAGTGCGGCATATGAAATGCCAGTTGTCAGGAACCTACAATTAAACAAATGTAGAGAGAAAAAAACATTACACCAGGCCAAAGGTTTCACAAATGCACTATAGATAACCATAAAAGGATGTAATTTACAAACAAGCCTAAATAAATTATACACAAGTCAAAGGTCTATGTGATTTTGACATACACATCATAGTTCTGGTACTCGAGCTGATATTTGGGATATATTATGAAGATAATTAAGCAAAAGGCATAAGTGTAAAGGAAAAGTTGTGGGAAAACACATAATCAACATACAGTATGTAGGTGAGGAATACATATGTAACGTAAGGAGAAGTCACTCCTCTGCAGAGATAGCTTTGCACATCCTGGTGTCCTGGTAGGTGATCCCTGGGCGCACGATCTCCAACAAAATGTCAAATGTGGCATGCTCATTCGACAATAGCGAAAAAACATTGTCGGGATGTGTCCGAAGAGATGCATAAAGGCGGTGAAAATGGCCTTTAGTGAGGCATTGCCTCAAATGTGGATGCACCCACATTCGTCAAACTCCTCGCGGAGCAACGATCACTGGGTATAGCTGCCCAAAGTGGCGGGACAAAACCCGTTGTACAGAACTCGGTCAGTTGGGGTGAACTGAAGAGTGTCAGACATTTTGGCAAACAAGCAGCAGTACTCCAACACAAGCACAGCACAAAAATGGCCAGATTGGGGGCTGCCACCTGATGCAAAGCCAATAAATAGGGTTGCTGATGATGGTTTAAATGATTTTCAGGCCTAAAAAACCGTTAAATGTCCATTTTGCAAGGCTGCGAGAAAAAAAACGCTATACGGATGCCATACTGATTGCATACGGATGCTTACATGCGCAAAATACGCAGCCACACCTTGACAACGGATGACATACGGATCACTATTCAGGGAACTTTTCTGCGTATTACGTCCGTACAATATGGTCCGTATTTTTATACGTTGGGTCTGACCCCGGCCTAACAATAAAAAACGCTTGTAGAGAATACCACAGTGACAGGTCTAGTGTTGAGAGTGGAACCCATTGAGCTAAGACAGAAAGGCATAAATATTCGTTTGACTTTTGAACCATAAGGATAATGTATACAAATAGAATGTTGAACAAGATATTGTATTTAGTTTAGTACGTGTCGTAAAGTACAGTACTGCTCTTATTGTTATTACTCCAGACATTGTGTTTACCTGCTTTTATCCATATATACTGTATATATGCAGACAAGCTGAAAGCAGCTATCAAAGCAACCTGGGCTTCCATAACACCTCAGCAGTGCCACAGGCTGATCACCTCCATGCCATGCCGCATTGATGCAGTAATTGATGCAAAAGGAGCCCTGACCAAGTATTAAGTGCATTTACTGAACATACATTTCAGTAGGCCAACATTTTGGATTTTAAATTCATTTTTCAAACTGGTGTTATAAAAGTATTCTAATTTACTGAGATAATGGCTTTTGGGTTTTCATTGGCTGTAAGCCATAATCATCAACACAAACTGAAATAAACACTTGAAATAGATCACTCAGTAATGACTATCTAATATATGAGTTTCACTTTTTGTATTGAAGAACTGAAATAAATTAACGTTTTGATGATATTCTAATTTTGTGAGAAGCACCTGTATGTATATAGAATGCTGTAGATAAGCCCTTAATGGCGGTGGCCCACCTTATATACGAAAAATGAGGTGACAGGTTCCTTTAAATTTCTGGATGTTTGGCTTATTCCCACTGTAGACTCAACTTCAGATGTTCAATGAGTGATCTGCAATAAATCATTCAGTGTGCAATATTCTCGCCACCACATGTCCTATTTACACAGAATGATGTGCCACCAAGAACGATGATCTTTTTGTGAGGCACAAAAATAATCATTTCACCGCTTTGCTCATTCATTGGATGATCGCAGTCTATTTAGATGACACAATTATCGTGAACGAGGGTCCCTAAGAAACTCTTGTTCGCAATGATTGTGCAGTGTAAATGCAGCTTTGGCAGCAGAATATCTATTGCTAATTAGAGCAGCAAAGTATTCATGGAATTAGATTGCAAAGTTCTAGGAGCAGGGTGTATATTAGTCTGTATGCTTTCATCAGCATGTATATTTTATATTAAATTGTAAACTAGGAGCAGGGTGTAGGCTAGTCTATAAACTCTCAGGGGCAGCCTGTATATTGTATATTAGATTGTAAGCTCTTTTAATGTTACACGAATAAATATTTAAACTTTTATTTCCTGGTTGGATGTGCGACATATGCCCCCTCGTCATTTCTGTATCGCGGTAATGACCAGCGGGTGCGGCACCACCAGCATGTCTCTAGCCTGAACTGAAGATCCCAAGCCACCAACGTGGTGAGCTCCTATACTCCACTCCCATCATTTACTTGTACATTTATTCGGTATGCTATCAACTGGATGTATATTGTATATTAGATTGTAAGCTCCTAAGACCATGGTGTATATTAGACTGTAAGCTCCTAGGAGCAGGGTGTATATTGTATTATTAGATTGCAAGCTCCTAGGAGCAGGGTGTATATTTTATATTTGAGTGTAAGCTCCTAAGACCATGATGTATATGTTCGTAGACTAATCAACTGGTGTATATTGTATATTAGATTGTAAGCTCCTAAGGACCAGGTGTATATATATAGACTGTAAGCTCCTAGGAGCAGGGTGTATATTGTATATTAGATTGCAAGCTCCTAGGAGCAGGGTGTATATTGTATATTAGAGTGTAAGCTCCTAGGAGCAGGGTGTATATTTATATTAGATTGTAAGCTCCTAGGAGCAGGGTGTATATTATATTAGAGTGTAAGCTCCTAGGAGCAGGGTGTATATTGTATATTAGAGTGTAAGCTCTCTAGGAGCAGGGTGTATATTATATATTAGAGTGTAAGCTCCTAGGAGCAGGGTGTATATTATATATTAGAGTGTAAGCTCCTAGGAGCAGGGTGTAATTGTATATTAGAGTGTAAGCTCCTAGGAGCAGGGTGTATATTGTATATTTAGAGTGTAAGCTCTAGGAGCAGGGTGTATATTATAATATTAGAGTGTAAGCTCCTAGGAGCAGGGTGGTATATGTATATTAGATTGTAAGCTCCTAGGAGCAGGGTTATGTTATATATTAGAGTGTAAGCTCCTAGGAGCAGGGTGTATAATTAGAGTGTAAGCTCCTAGGAGCAGGGTTTTGTATATTAGAGTGTAAGCTCCTAGGAGCAGGGTGTAATTTATATTAGAGTGTAAGCTCCTAGGAGAAGGGTGTATATATATATTAGAGTGTAAGCTCCTAGGAGCAGGGTGTATATTGTATATTAGATTGTAAGCTCCTAGGAGCAGGGTGTATATTATATATTAGAGTGTAAGCTCCTAGGAGCAGGGGTATATTAGAGTGTAAGCTCCTAGGAGCAGGGTGTATATTATATATTAGTGTTAAGCTCCTAGGAGCAGGGTGTATATTATATATTAGACTGTAAGCTCCTAGGAGCAAGGTGCATTTATCTTTTCCCTTCCAAATCGACTCTCCTGAGCTTATAATACATGCAGATATCAGCAATATGCGCAGGACAGATGTGATCCAGGGAAATATCCGATCGCCACTACTGGGGTCAGGAAGGAATTTTTTCCCCCTCTGAGGCAGAACTCTCCGGGGGGTTTTCTTCGCCTTCCTCGGATCTTTCAGTCCAGTGGCTCTCAGCCGTCCTTAATGCCCACTGTTAGTTCTGTGGTCTGTATAGGGCCTGACTTGAGAGTCATGTGATTATTGTTTAATTTCTTAAAGGGCCAGTAATATTTTTTATTACAGTGTTGCTTATTGCTATACCAAAAAAAAAATAAAAAAATAAAAAGTGTCATGGGAGTTTTTTGTATTCACTTTCTTTTTACATGGTTACAATGATGGGAGTGATCATTAGTACCTCAATACTCTACAAGTTGAACCAGGAATTATGGGGGGTCATTTACAGAAGGCAGACCACATAAATCTCCACCCTTTGTGGTATCGAAATGACAACTCCTGTCCCAAGTTACATTAAAAGTGTTATGGAGGTAGTGCCCTAAAATAGTATATGTCCTACACAACAATCTACCCGATAGAAGACTGAAGACAAGGACACAAAGCTGCAGAATACAAGAGACATAAGCAGTGTCAGTCTAGGGTGTCAAAGACCCACCAGTAACCAACTCCAGGGCCCCACTTTACAGCTACGTGCAAATGTGACATTATCCTCAATCACAAATTTATATAACAATGAGCTGGGTAGACTGTTACATGAATAAGATGCTGCCTTTATTTGTACATGGTAATTTAAGTATATTATGCCAAGTACTGC
>JARQOD010011363.1:0-23700 GCA_033576555.1 Oophaga sylvatica
TGGCCCATTGGTTGTCAGGCAGCTGGTACTGTCTGCAGACTTTCTCAAAGGCCCGCAGAAAAGTGTCCAAGTCTCCGTCCTTTTCCATCACGGGAAAGTGCTCCGGCCGGGGCTTCGGACTCTGAGAGCTGCTGGGTGTACCGCTCTGGGCGGTGGGGAGTATCCCCCCTCGCTGGACCATCTCCAGCTCATGGGCTCTCTGCGCTTGGGCTTCCCGCTCGGCTCGGGCTCTCTCAGCCTCCCGCTCGGCTCTCTCAGCCTCCCGCTGGGCTTGGCGCTCGGCTCGGGCCTCCTGCTGGTATTGCTGGATCAGCTTCAGGCGCTCCTCCCGGTCGTCGGTAGGGAGTCCCTCCAGGGCCGCCTGCAGGTAAGGGTCCAACCCGCCCTGGGTGTAAGCATGCAGGGTTTGGGCCTCTGCTGCAGCACCACCTTGGCTTGGGCCGGCTCCTGTGCCCGCCACACTCTGATGCTCTTCCAGTTCCTTCAGGGCCTGGACCAGTCGGGCTTTGGTTTGGTTCTTGTGGTCAAGGCCATGGTACACGCAGATTCCCACAAGAGTGTCCCTGTTCTGCTTTTCGTACCAACTTGCTCCTCTTGTAGCCATGTTTGCCAAATAAAAGATAGGATAGAAAACAAAGAGAAGGGAGGGGTAACCGCAAGTACACACAATTGTCTCAGGACTAATAAACACTGAGTCTGTTCTCCAAAACTTTAGTTGCAGGGTCCCTGAAGAACCGTGCAAGTTTTTTAGTGAATGGAATGATTGCTCAAACCAGATCACTAATGCTCTATAATCCCACTGCTCTGCCACCACATGTGATAAAACGTGCACACGGTCCGCCACACGGTAGCCCGGGGTATCACGGCTTGTGATCCCTCCGTGCCGCAAATGTGACAAAAACGCGCACACACACGACGGCTGCTGCCGTCCAACCCAGTAAACTGCAGGGATTTATAATTATCCCATGTCCACTTAGGAACTTGCAGCTCTCTGGCGCCCCCCTTACCCTCAGGTCAGTCAGGGAACTGCACCTAGGATAATTAGTCGCCAGACGGGTCACTTGGATGTGTGCTGGCTATTGGGCACGCTGCAGTGAGGGAATTATAATTACTCCGGGCCGCAGCCAGGCAATACACTTATAAAACCCGCTCCGTCACTGCCAACGCCACCCCATAGGTCAACACTTTACACCCCTTCTTTTAGCTGCCACCAGCTACGATTTCCTTAATGAACAATTTATCAAGAGTGTCCGTAGCAACCCCAAAACAGTAGCGTAGTACTTCAGGCACGTGCAAATTCGTTTATAGAGCAGGAGAACCAAACTAATAATTTTATAGGTTTATTCCTTAAAAAACAGGCAGTGCTTATAGTTTAACAAAAAGGTAACAAGCTGAGACAATATCGTTATGTACAATATGGTTACAGAAAATAAACGGGATTAAAAGTGAAAAAACTCACATGATAGTTACATAGGCATAGGCAAGACAGGCCGGGGGAGGAGCCACACGTCATAGTTCATTTGCAGATCTCTTAGTCAAGTCATCACAGCTTGGAATGCATAAGGGGGGCTTAACTGCAAGACTTATACCTGTGGGCTGCTGACCTCACAAAAGGGGATGGTTTTTCTCGCCACCTCCCAGGGATAGAAGTATGGTTTGAAGCTCTGGAAAGTCATAAGGACCATAACTCAGCGGGGAACTCTAGCAGAATAATGGCAGACCTATCAATGATCTTACTTTGAAATGACAGTTCAAATGAGCCCAAATATGGGTGAAATAGCTCATGGGGCATCCGAGAATTCCATTTCTCGGGTTCTGTTGGAGTTACGGGTTCACCAGTACCACGGGAACGATGCCTGTCGGCGCATGTTTCAAAACAGTAACTTTCGTGTTTCTGACGCAACTTCCCACCGTGTTATAAGCCAAAAGAATGAATCCTCATAATGGCTGCTATGGAAGGAAAGCACATGTGAAGACAATGGGGACCCCCTGCGGTGAGGCGGGAAACTCCAGCACTGGTAGCTCAGGTTACACTACTTGTGTGCAGGCTGGGGTTGATGAGCAGCGTGAGAGAGGGAGGGGGGACTTTGCTCTGTGGGCTGTCAGCAGTAAAAAAAGATGAGGACTGTAGTTCTAGCACAGCACAAGACATGGAGCTTCCAGTATCATTACAATAGTCTGCGTCTGTCGTCTCCTCCATGGAATAGTCTGCGTCTGTCGTCTCCTCTCGTCTAAGGAATAGTCTGCGTCTGTCGTCTCCTCTACTGAATAGTCTGCGTCTGTCGTCTCCTCTACAGAATAGTCTGCATCTATCGTCTCATCTACGGAATAGTCTGCGTCTGTCGTCTCCTCTATGGAATAGTCTGCATCTGTCGTCTCCTCTCCTCTACGGAATTGTCTGCTTCTGTCATCTCCTCTACTGAATAGTCTGCGTCTGTCGTCTCCTCTATGGAATAGTCTGCGTCTGTCGTCTCCTCTATGGAATAGTCTGTGTCTATCGTCTCCTCTATGGAATAGTCTGCGTATGTCGTCTCCTCTACAGAATAGACTGCGTCTGTCGTCTCCTCTACGGAATAGTCTGCGTCTGTCTGTGATGATACTGCAAGCTCCATTTCTTGTGCAGTTCTAGAACCTTCCCCATAGAACTACGACTCCCAGCGTTTTGCCAGCACAGAGCAAACCACCTCTCCTCCCCCCTGTGCCTACAGTTCGCTGCAAGTCACGTTTGAACGAACAGCTCACTCACTCCTCTCATCCCTCCCACCTCAGGAATTTTCTTTGTCTTCAAGCTCAGCTTTCTCTGCTCCCATTCTATAAAGTGGTAATCTAATCATCTGTCTATAATATGCCGTGAGCTTATGATAGAAACACGGCACCTGCTGTTCTATAACGTAGCCCCATCAGGCATCGTTCCGTGGTACTGGTGAACCCGTAACTCCAACAGAACCCGAGAAATGGAATTCTCGGATGCACCATGAACTATCTCACCCAAGTTTGGGCTCATTTGAACCGTCATTTTAAAGTAAGATCATTGATAGGTCTGCCATTATTCTGCTAGTTTCCCAGAAGGCGATATCAACCTTATGATCTTTCAGAGCTCAAACTATAACTTGTAGCCTGGGGAGGTGGCCAGAAAACCATCCCCTTTTGTGAGGTCAGCAGCCCACAGGTATAAGTCTTGCGGTGAGCCCCCCTTAGTCATTCCAAGCTGTGATGACGTGACTAACAGATCTACAAATGAACTATGACGTGTGGCTCCTCCCCCAGCCTGTCTTGCCTGTACCTATATAAGTGCCATGTAAGTGATCTTCACCTTTAATCCTGTTTTATTTTTAACTGTATTGTGCATAACTGTATTGCCTCAGCTTGTTACCTTTTTTTTAAAACTATAAGCACTGCCTGCATTTTTAGGAATAAACCTATAAAATTATTAGTTTGTTTCTCCTGCTCTATAAACGAATTTGCACATGCCTGAAGTACTACGCTACTGTTTTGGGTTGCTACGGACCCTCTTGATAAATTGTTCATTAAGTAAATCGTAGCTGGTGGCAGCTAAAAGAAGGGGTGTAACGTGTTAACCTATTGGGTAGCGTTGGCAGTGACGGAGCGGGTTTTATAAGTGTATTGCCTGGCTGCGGCCCAGAGTAATTATAATTCCCTCACTGCAGCGTGCCCAATAGCCAGCACACATCCAAGTGGCCCGTCTGGCGACTAATTATCCTAGGTGCAGTTCCCTGACTGACCTGAGGGTAAGGGGGGCGCCAGAGAGCTGCAAGTTCCTAAGTGGAAGTGGGATAATTATAAATCCCTGCAGATTATTGGGTCGGACGGCAGCAGCCGTCGTGTGTGTGCGCGTTTTCGTCACATTTGCGGCACGGAGGGATCAGACGCCGTGATACCCTGGGCTACCGTGTGGCGGACCGTGTGCACGTTCGTCACATTGGTGGCAGAGCGGTGGGATTATAGAGCATTAGTGATCTGGTTTGAGCAATCATTCCATTCACTAAAAAACTTGCACGGTCCTTCAGGGACCCTGCAACTAAAGTTTTGGAGAACAGTGTTTATTAGTCCTGAGACAATTGTGTGTACTTGTGGTTACCCCTCTCTTTCTCTTTGTTTTCTATCCTATCTTATTGCAACATGCTACAAGAGGACAGTTGGTACGACAGCAAGCAGGCACTTTGTGGATCTGCAAGTACCACGGCCTTGTCCACACGAACCGAACCAAAGGCCAACTGGTCCAGGCCCTGAAGGAACTGGATGAGCATCGGAGCGTGGCGGGCGCAGGAGCCGGCCCAAGCCAAGGTGGTGCTGCAGCAGAGGCCCAAACCCTGCATGCTTACACCCAGGGCGGGTTGGACCCTTACCTGCAGGCGGCCCTGGAGGAACTCCCCGCGACGACCGTGATGGGCGCCTGAAGCTGATCCAGCAAGCTCAAGAGAGAGCCGACAAGCGAGAGGCGTCCAGCGACAAGCCCAGCGAGAGGCTGAGAGAGCCGAGCGGGAAGCTCAGAGAGCCCATGAACTGGAGCTGCTTCGACAAGGGGCAATGCCCTCCACAGCCCGGAGCGGTACACCCAGCAGCTCTCAGAGTCCGAAGCCCCGGCCGGAGCACTTTCCTGTGATGGAAAAGGACGGAGACTTGGACACTTTTCTGCGGGCCTTTGAGAAAGTCTGCAGACAGTACCAGCTGCCTGACGACCAATGGGCCAGGTACTTGACCCCCGGCTAAAGGGCAAAGCTTTGGAGGCGTTTGCTTCACTCACGCCAGATCAAGACGGTGACTATGAGGCCATCAAGCAGGCCCTGATCGCCAAGTACCAGCTAACCCCTGAGGTATACCGAAAGAAGTTCCGGAACCTCCAACGTGGCCCACACGACAGTTATAGCGATGTGGTGCAAAGACTCAGGACCCACTTTGATCAGTGGATCCATGGACTGTCAGTTGACACCTTTGAGGAGCTGAGGGACCTGATGATCAAAGACCAGTTCCTGCATCTGTGCCCAGCTGAGGTCCGACAGTTCATCCTGGACCGAGAACCGGAGGACGCGGTCATAACAGCATGGATCGCCGACAGCTATGAGGCCAACCGGAAACCCGAGGTGCGGAAGCCCGTCACCGCCCGCTGGGGAGGGGGTAAGCCTGCAACCAACCCCAGTGCCCCTGCCAGCCGTCCCTCTGGAGGCACTATCCCCTTTGCCAGCGCCAGGCTTACATCAGACCCCCGCCAATGTTTCTCCTGTAAACGGACTGGACACATCAGCGCCACCTGTCCGGAGAGGCAGAAGAACCCCCCAGCCAAGGCCTCCGGGCTCAACGCCTCTGTTCTTTTGGTGGGTGGTGTGGTGGGGAGGGTTGATGACAACGTGCAGCCCGTCCGCGTGGGGGCCCTCTTGCTACAGGCCTCAAGGACAAACGAACCCTCATCCGACCCGAACTGGCGGCCCCTGAAGAGTTGATTCCGGGGAAAACCTTAACTGTCACCGGGATTGGGGGCGTCCACTACCCCTTGCCGATAGCCCGAGTTTTCATTGACTGGGGTGCCGGGAGCGGGGTGAAGGAAGTGGGGGTGTCCGAAAACCTGCCCACTGATGTTTTATTGGGGACTGATCTGGGGAGGATGGTGGCGTACTATGTCCCTGACACCCCTCCCCAATCTGATAATAAGGTTAACGTTAACCATGATGTTGATGATGATGGGAAACTGAATGTGTTACCTGCCAATGCTTTGCGAAGTGATTATGCCACTGATAACCTTTCTTTCCCTAGGAATGATGCTGATAGTGATGTATCTGTGCCATCTGAACCTGTTAACCCTTTCTCTGAAGTGGTAGATGTGTCCACAGGTACAGGAGTGTTCAGCCACGTCGCTCTGCGGAGTGAGACGGCTAAGGAACCCCTAGCAGGAGCAAGCGACAGTGCTCAAGGAAATGGGGAGGTACATGGGAACCGTGAGGAAGGTGACGCCATGACACTGACCAGTGCCACCGAGGAAGGTAACTGGCCCATAAGTAGCACTGCTCCTGAAGTGTTGGGGGTGGATGGGGAGGTAGAGCCCATAGCAGCGCAGGCTGATGGGTCTGTAGAAATCCCCGGGGAGACTGCATATGTAGCTGCTGTCGCCCGCAGTCAGAGTGCCCGGATCGCAGGTAGCGCCCTGCCATCTGGACCCTCCTCCGCTACAGGAGAGACTGAACCAGAGGTGGACCCAGAGCCGGTCCCAGAGGGTCCCAGTGAGGAAGGAACCCTGACGTCACTTCTGGCTGCCTCCAGCCAGGAGTTCCAGGCCGCTCTGCACTCAGATGCGAGCCTGGAGAACTTGAGGCACCTCGCCGAGACGACCCACCTCCGTGACTGATAAGGAGAGGGTGTTCTGGGAACGAGGAAGGTTGTACCGGGAGACAGTACCCAGAGATTCCCAAAAGGAGTGGTTGAGGAAAAAACAGCTGGTCGTCCCGCACCAGTTCCGAGGTGAGTTGTTGAGGATTGCCCATGAGATTCCACTCGTTGGACATTGGGGATCAGCAAAACTAAGGCACGGCTGTCTCAACACTTCTATTGGCCCAAGATGGGGACAGATGTGACTAACTACTGCCGCTCCTGTATCACCTGTCAAAGAGTGGGGAAGGTGGGGCCTGCTCTTAAGGCTCCCCTGATCCCGTTGCCAGTGATAGAGGAGCCTCTCCAGAGGATCGCGGTGGACATTGTGGGCCCGCTGGCCGTCCCCAGCAGCTCTGGAAAGCAATACATCCTTACTGTGGTAGACTACGCTACCCGGTACCGAGGCAGTAGCTCTGTCCTCAACTAGGGCAGATAAGGTGGCGGATGCACTGGTGACCATCTTTTCACGGGTAGGATTTTCCCAGGGAGATGCTTACCGATCAAGGGACCCAATTTATGTCTCGCCTAATGAAGGCTCTCTGCAGCAAAATGCAGGTGACGCGTATGGTATCGAGTGCGTATCACCCACAGACCAATGGTTTGTGTGAGCGCTTTAACGGTACCCTCAAACAGATGCTCCGCATGCTGGTTGAGACCCAGGGACGCGATTGGGAGCGGTACCTCCCACACCTGCTGTTTGCCTACAGAGAAGTCCCGCAGGCCGCGACGGGGTTCCCCCCTTCGTCTGTCGTCTCCTTCACTGAAAAGTCTGCATCTGTAGTCTCCTCTATGGAATAGTCTGCATCTGTCGTCTCCTCTATTGAATAGTCTGTGTCTGTCGTCTCCTCTCCTCTAACGTTCCCGCTAACGATCACGATAACGACGCATACTAATGCGATCGTTTTTGTGATCGTTTTAATGTCGCTAGTAGCTGCCAAAGTGGACGATCTCGTTAAAGACGCATAAGCGGTTAGCGATCTCCTTAACGACTTTGGCGGTCATTGCGATGTAAAAAACAGCGCACATCGTTCACAAAAGGTGCCAGACACAGCGATATAGCGCTCACCAGCGGGACGCCAACGATCAAAATACGGTCCAGAACTCTAGTGAACGATCAGCGAGATCACAGCAGGGGCCACGTCGTTGCTACATGCCACACACAATAACGTCACTAACGAGATCGCTAAATAGTGACGTTTTTTAGCGATCTCGTTAGCGTTTTGTTTAGTGTGGCATACCCTTTAGGAATAGTCTGCGTCTGTCGTCTCCTCTATGGAATAGTCTGCGTCTGTCGTCTCCTCTACTGGAATAGTCTCTCTGTTCTCTAGATAGTCTGCATCGTCGTCCTCTACTGAATAGTCTGCGTCTGTCGTCTCCTCTACAGAATAGTCTGCATCTGTCGTCTCCTCTGTGGAAGTCTGCGTCTGTCGTCTCCTCTACAGAATAGTCTGCGTCTGTCATCTGCTCTGTGGAATAGTCTGCGTCTGTCGTCTCCTCTACTGAATAGTCTGCGTCTGTCGTCTCCTCTACGGAATAGTCTGCGTCTATCATCTCCTCTAAGGAATAGTCTGCGTCTGTCGTCTCCTCTACTGAATAGTCTGCGTCCGTCGTCTCTTTTACGGAAGTTGGTCTGTCTACGATAGTCTGCTTTCGTTCCTCTCGATGTCTGCGTATCGTCTCTCTAGAATAGTCTGCGTCTGTTTCTCCTACGGGATAGGTCATGCTCCCCTGCGGAATAGTCTGCGTCTGTCGTCTCCTCTACAGAATAGTCTGAGTCTGTCGTCTCCTCTACGGAATAGTTTGCGTCTGTCGTCTCCTCTACGGAATAGTCTGCGTCTGTCGTCTCCTCTACGGAATAGTCTGAGTCTGTAGTCTCCTCTACGGAATAGTCTGCGTCTGTCGTCTCCTCTACGGAACAGTCTGTGTCTGTCGTCTCCTCTACAGAATAGTCTGCGTCTGTCGTCTCCTCTACGAATAGTCCGCGTCTGTCGTCTCCTCTACGAATAGTCGTCTGTCGTCTCTCTACAGAATATCCGCTTCTGTCGCTCCTCTACAGAATAGTCTGCGTCTGTCGTCTCCTGTACTGAATAGTCGCGTCTTGTCGTCTCCTCTACAGAATAGTCTTCGTCTGTCGTCTCCTCTACGGAATAGTCTGCGTCTGTCGTCTCCTCTACGGAATTGCTGCGCTAGTGCTGAGGCTGGTTTTGCTAAAGGGATAATGGCATCAGAAAGATGCGGCTGGTAATGGACCTGTGGGGCCACCAATACACTGCATATTACATATACAGCATTCAATAAGACCGATGACATTTGTTGTAGGATCGCAGGAAATCAGGGAGGAAATATACCGCTGGTAAATGCAGATGTGAATGTATCTGGTCTTCCATAATCGACATCATGCACCGATTTGCTCCACATTATACAAACCTTTCACATGCAGCCATGTTTTCTGTTTATGTCCCCTATTAGAACCTATGGGAAACACTGGGGGCCAGTATAGTGGCCAATGTGGGCGCTTTTTTGGCAACGAAGCACACATCATTGGTAAGAATATTTGTTCATTGTTCATACTGAGTAACAATATGTAAATATTTTATAATGGAAATTATGTTATGATATTGAGGATTGAGAATGAGGCAATAGAATTAGAGTCATTTTTAGAATTAGTCTCAGTGCTATAAAGTAATTTTTTTGTGCTATTCAATGACCATGCGGGATATCCTCTGATGTAGTCTGTCACAAACTTTGCGAAACTCACTATGATATGTTTTTCTTCAGAACAATTGCATTTCGTTCTGACGAGTTCTCCGAAGGAGGATGGCAGGAATCTGCTGGAAGAATAGAATTACCAGCAGTTGGTTTCCTGTAAGGTGATAAACTGACTTTTACATTTTTATTATCCTCCGTTAATTGAAACGTTAATACTCGTATAATGTAATAAGCCTGTAAATTTAAGGTTAACATTATTGATATATTGCACAAACCCTTTGGCCTCTTCCTCAGTACCTCCCCATGCAATTAAGAGATCATCTATGTATCTTCAGTACCAAATGATTTCATTACTGTACATGTTATCCTCATTGTATAGATATAGTTCCTCCCTTCTGGCCATAACTATATTTCCCAGAGACGCAGAGAACCTGGCAGCCATGCTTACTCCTCTCTACTGCAAGAAAAAAAGACCATCAAAACTAAAATAGGTATGGGTTAGAAAATGTACAGAAGATAATAGAAATTCTTTGATTTCTGTACTGTATTACTAAAAGTGTCAAGCTGGTATGACAAGCATTGCAATGCTATATTATGGGGATTAGATGGGTAAAGTGCTACGATGTCACACAATAACCATGTATAATGTGTTTGCCTGGCAAAATTGTCAAATCCAGTAGTTACATATTTGGTGTTTCTAATATAGCTAACAATATCCTGGACCAGTGGTTGTAAATAAAGATCTATCAGGGCATCTAGTTTATCTCCCAATGACCCAATTCTGCCACCATGGGCCTTAAGGGGGTGGAAATATATTTGGAAATGAATGGTGGGGAGAATATTGGAGATATAAATCCATATCAATCATTTGTATACTATTTGGCATGGGATTATTAATACCCCTTCAATGTGCAGTTGTAACAGAACACCAAGCAGCAGCAGGAGGGGGGGGTCCAAGAGTCAAAGGGCTATAAGTGACTAATCTCACACCTTGACCAGCTCAGAGCAGAACAAAAGGCTTGCTGCCATGAGGAGACCACGTGGTCAAAATTGCTTTGTTAAGTCAGCTATGATTCCATAAGGAGTTATGGAGATACTGTATGTCCTAGCCGTACGTTGTGTATATTTCCGAGATCTCTGGACCGGACCCCTTCCAGGGTTTTGATCTGTTCTAGCACATAGGGGTATGGAGATACATAGAACAGCTACTAGAAGACAGGTAGTAAAGCTGCGTTTGGTCTTAATTAGAGTTGAGCGAATTCGTTCGGTCCCCACTTATTTGACAAGCTATAGCACTTACCGAATAAGCTACAGCGGGAACCTGGATACATGGAGCTCTCTGGGTGATCAGTGCCGCAGCTGCATGTCGCAGCTGTGTATGTGACCACTATATATGTATAACCATTGCAGGGCCGGCGTCAGCACCCGGCACACCCGGGCAAGTGCCGGGGCCCTGAGCAGGCGGAGGGGGCCCACTCGCCGTCGGGCACCCCGGCGCCCGTTAGCGTGTCAGCGCCGCCACTGGGCCCCCCCCGCTTGCTCAGGGCACCGGCAGAAGCCGGTGCAATACTTACCTCTCCCGTGCCACCGTTGCCGCAGCTCCGAGCTCCAGGGGGCACCGGCGCTTCCTCTCTCACAGCAGCGCCGCTGAATGACATCATCATTCGGTGGCCGGCTGTGGCAGAGAGCGCGAGGACGCCGGACAGGTGAGGTGTGTGTGTGTCTGTCTGTATCAGTGTGTGTGTTTTGTGTGCCTGCATGTGTATGTGTGTGTATCTGCCTGTGTGTATGTGAGAAAGTGCTGCCTGCGGTGCTGTATGTGTGATGATGGTGGGGGGAGGCAGTGATGGTGGTGAGGAGGCGATGATGATGATGATGATGGGGAGGCAATGATAATGGGAAGGCAATGATGATAATGATATTAATGGGGAGGCAATGATAATGATGATGATGGGGAGGCAATGATAATGGGAAGGCAATGATGATGATGATATTAATGGGAAGGCAATGATGATGATAGGGAGGCAATGATAATGGGAAGGCAATGATGATGATGATATTAATGGGGAGGCAATGATAATGATGATGATGGGGAGGCAATGATAATGGGAAGGCAATGATGATGATATTAATGGGGAGGCAATGATAATGATGATGGGTAGGCAATGATAATGGGAAGGCAATGATGATGATGATATTAATGGGGAGGCAATGATGATGATAATGGGCAGGCAATGATGATGATAATGGGGAGTCTTTCCACAGCGCCCTTTCCTGAGCCGTAACAGTGCAGAACGCAGCACAGTGTAGAGGAGAGCTCCATATTTTGTATGGAGCATTATATGTGGTCCAGTATTCTGTATGGAGCATTATATTGGGTCCAGTATTCTGTATGGAGCATTATATGGGGGATGGCAGGGTGACATCCTGCATGGGGTATTATATGGGTGATGAGGGGGAGACTATGTGGTGCCCATAATATTGTATGGAGGACTGTACTGTCCAGTCTGTACTGTGCGCTGTGAGGATTTGGCGGTTTTTGAGCTATTGTACAATTTACAATAGGTATCAGTCATGTAATGGAAGAAAAGAAGTGTTTGGCGTTGTGCTATACCCATATTTCTCTGCAGTATCTGTGCATCATGAATCGTGGTCTGTGTTAAGGGGGCCCACTGAGACTCTTTCGCCCAGGGCCCATAAAAACCTGGAGCCGGCCCTGAACCATTGTGTATATAGTGTATTGTCTACTGTGCCCTTAAGGCGATTAAATATATATTAATGGTATGCACTCCATACTTTTGCTTGCTGCCAACCACTGCCTTACCATCTTGCAACATAGTTTAATGTGCCTGGTAATGCTTTGGTATAATTCATTTTTGCACTGTGTTTAAAATACTTACTGCTTCATATCCTGTGCCTCTCTAGATCTCATCAGGTGGAAGGTGCTAAAGCATATAGATGTTGCCAGGTTGCCTTTGATGATCTAACCACCCCTTGGTGTGCTGGCCCCAGCTACCAAATTATCCCAAAGCAGCTCCCACAATCCCACTCTCCTAACCCTGTAGTGTAGGCTATATATTTAGGAGTAGTCTAAGGGGCACACGCAGTGAGGGGGCGCACGCATCACAGAAAGCAAAGCATCACAGAAGATAAGCATCATGTAAACGGCAGTTATCCATGGCAGAAGATAAGCATCATGTAAACGGCAGTAAAGCCCCCGTCTCACACAGCGATCTCGCTAGCGAGATCGCTGCTGAGTCACTAGTTTTGTGATGCAGCAGCGAGCTCACCAGCGATATCGCTGTGTGTGACATTCAGCAACGATCAGCCCCCCTGCCGGGTATCGCTGATCGTCGCTGAAAGGCCAGGCCATTTTTTTGATCGCTGGTCTCCCGCTGACAGGCACGCATCGCTGCGTGTGACAGGCGGAGAGACCAGCGATCCGCTGGTAACCAAGGTACACAGCGGGTTTCCAGGCGCGGGGCTGTGCCTAGAAACCCGCTGTGTACCTTGGATACCAGCTCCCTGAAACAGGGAGCTGGTAACCAAGGTACACAGCGGGTTTCCAGGCACCGTGCAGCGCCTGGAAACCCGATGTGTACCTTGGTTACCAGCTCCCTGCATCAGGGCGCTGGTATCCAAGGTACACTGCGGGTAACTAAGCGACGTTACCCGCAGTGTCGCTTGTACTGATCGCTGCCTTAGCTGCCTGTTTGGCAGCTCAGCAGCGATAATGTAGCGATACACCAGCGATTCTGATCATTGTCGGGATCGCTGGTGTATCGCTATGTGAGACCCAGCCTTTATCCATGGCAGAAGATAAGCATCATGTAAACGGCAGTTATCCATGGCAGAAGATAAGCATCATGTAAACGGCAGTTATCCATGGCAGTTAATCAGGGCTGGAATCAGGTACCCCACACTTTGCGTTCTTTTTAATTATGTACTTTACCTCTCTCCTCCTGTGTTCCCTAGCCATCCACATTCACCGCCCATCCCCCCTCCATCACGACTCATACACATCAGCCCCTCCATACTTCCCTCTCCCATGTACAGCTCCCATGCACTCCTCACCTTCCTGAGAAACCTCAGCCCATCTTGCCCAAACACATCACAGAAAAAACCTACTTACAACTCTAACAACTACCTGCTCTTTATCTTCCTTCTCCTACTGATTTCAGGAGACATCTCCCCAACCCTGGTCCACCATCCCCCAACCTCAATCCCTACCCTACCTCATATCGAAACCATAATAATCTTATTTATATTACTTGCACTCCCTCATCTCCTTGTTTCAATTGTGCCCTCTGGAATCCACGGTCTGCATGCAACAAACTATCCTTCCTGCACAACTACTTTCTGAACAACTCTTTTCATCTGTTGGCCCTCACTGAAACCTGGATTCAGGATACTGAAACCTGGATTCAGGATTCTGACACGGTCTCCCCTGCTGCCATTTCCTATGGTGGCTTACAGTTCTCCCATTCCCCGAGACCCACAAACAGACATGTTGGTGGAGTTGGCATACTCCTGTCCCCACAATGCACTTTCCAGGTCTTCCCCCAATTCCATCACTCTTATTCCCTTCTTTTGAGGTCCACACCATCAGGCTCTTCCGTCCCCTCTCCCTCAGAGTAGCGGTCATATATCGGCCCCCAGGCTCGCCCACCCAGTTCCTTGACCACTTCTCAGCCTGGCTGCCGCACTTCACGTCCTCAGAACTACCAACCCTTATCCTTGGAGACTTCAACATCCCCATTAACAGTCCTACTTCCACATCTACATCTCAGCTTCTATCACTAACCACTTCTCTAGGCCTCTCACAGCTTTCAACCTCTGAGACACACAAGGATGGTAACACCCTTGACCTGGTCTTTGTCCGCCTTTGTTCAATCTCCCACCTAAATAACTCACCGCTTCCACTCTATGACCACAACATTCTCTCCTTCACCCTCACAAATCTTCGACCACCCCAGCGCACTCTTACCTACCACACATTCGGAAATCTACCAGTATTAACCCTCAGACACTTTCAGACTCCCTACACTCATCGCTGTCCCCAATCTCCTCTTTTTCTTGTCCTAATCTGGCTGTTCATCACTACAATGACACTCTTAGAAGCACCCTTGACCAACTAGCACCGCTCACCCTCAGAACTTCCAAACACACAGTAAAACAGCCCTGGCTCACATTGCAAACTCAACTTCTTCAGCGATGCTCTAGGAGTGCTGAACGCCTTTGGAGAAAAACCCGCACACCAGAAGACTTTATCCACTTTAAATTCATGTTAAGAACTTATAATGCTGCCCTTCACCTCGCCAAACAGACCTACTTCACCACCCTGATCTCCTCACTAGCCAACAACCCCAAGAAACTTTTTGACACTTTTCACTCCCTCCTCAGGCCAAAAGCACAAGCCCCTATCACAGACATTTGTGCTGACGACCTGGCCTCCCACTTTATAGAAAAAATAGATACTATCTGTCAGGAAATCTGCTCTCAACCACCAAGTGCTGTGACTCCCATCCCTCCATGCATTTCCCCTGGCTCAATTTCCACATTTGATCCCATCACAGAAGAAGAAGTCTCCAGACTCCTCTCTTCCGACTACATGCACTACCGACCCCATTCCCTCACACCTCCTCCAGTCTCTCTCTCCAGTTGTCACAACTCACCTAACTACAATCTTTAATCTCTCACTCTCCTCTGGCATTTTCCCATCCTCCTTCAAACACTCCATCATTACTCCACTACTAAAGAAACCCGCTCTCGACCCTTCCTGCACAAACAACTACAGACCGGTCTCCAATCTCCCCTTCATCTCTAAACTTTTGGAGCGCCTAGTATACTCCCGCCTTACCCGTTACCTCTCCACTCACTCCCTCCTAGACCCTTCACAGTCCGGCTTCCGACCACTACATTCGACTGAAACTGCACTCATCAAAGTGACCAATGACCTTCTGACAGCAAAACGTAACGGTGACCACTCTCTGCTCATTCTTCTCGACCTTTCTGCAGCTTTCGACACAGCTGACCACCGTCTCCTACTCTCTAGGCTCCAGTCACTAGGTATTAAGGACACTGTTCTCTCCTGGTTCTCCTCCTATCTTTCTGACCGCTCCTTCAGTGTTTCGTTCTCTGGCTCCACTCATCTCCTCTTCCTCTCACTGTCGGTGTACCCCAGGGCTCAGTCCTTGGCCCCCTTCTCTTCTCTCTATACACGGCCCCAATTGGACAGACCATCAGCAGATTTGGCTGTTAGTACCATCTTTATGCTGATGACACACAACTATACACGTCATCCCCCGACCTTACCCCCGCTGTTCTACAGAACGCCACCGACTGTCTGTCCGCAGTCTCCAACATCATGTCCGCTCTCTATCTGAAACTTAACCTCTCCAAAACTGAACTCCTTCTGCTCCCGCCGTCTACTAACCTCCCTAAATCTGACATTTCCCTCTCTGTGGGTGGCACCATAATAACACCCCGGCAGCAGGCTCGCTGTCTGGGTGTTATGTTTGACACCAATCTCTCCTTCACCTCCCATATACAATCTCTTGCCCGCTCTTGCCGCCTACACCTAAAGAACATCTCTAGAATCCGCCCTTTTCTCACCATGGAAACAACAAAAACCCTCACTGTAGCATTGATCCACTCCCGCCTGGACTACTGCAACGCTCTATTACTTGGCCTCCCCATTACTCGACTATCCCCTCTCCAGTCCATCCTTAATGCAGCAGCCAGGGTCATCCATCTGGCTAATCGGCACTCGGACGCGTCCGCTCTTCGCCAGTCCTTACATTGGCTGCCCATTCATTATAGGATCCAATTCAAAGTACTGGTTCTCACCCACAAAGCTCTCCACAGTGCAGCACCCCCCTACATCTCCTCCTCATTTCTATCTATCGGCCTAACCGACTGCTGCGCTCTGCAAACGACTTTCGACTAACCTCTGCACTAATCCGTACCTCCCATTCCCGACTCCAAGACTTCTCCCGCGCTGCGCCAATCCTCTGGAATGCTCTACCCCAAGAAATTAGGACTATCCACAATTTGCATGGTTTCAGGCGCTCCCTCAAAACACATCTGTTCAGAGCGGCCTATCACATTCACTAATCAAAGTCATTCTATGTGTGTGTGTGTGTGTAGCCATTCATCCCTCACTCCCTCAAGATGGCTGGACCATCATTGTAAATGCACCATTGTATATACACACCAGTACTTTGTATCTCCCCCACCTCATTGTAGATTGTAAGCTCTCACGAGCAGGGGCGGCTTATTTTGCTTTAATTATTGTATTGTTAACGTTGTTACTTATGACTTGTGTTTTGAAACTGTTAAACTGTAAAGCGCTGCGGAATATGATGGCACTATATAAAGATTATTATTATAATATTATTATTAAAATATTTAACCTTGGGCTGCTCTTATCTCGATCCACAAATCCGTTTCTTGATTTACCTTCCCATGCTGCTGGGGCTGGTGTCTGGCTCGATATAACCCTGTTAACAGACCAGGCGTATATCGATCAAGGAACTGATGGCGGTCCTACCAGGCTGGCAGCGCTCTGTTTCACTGGTACTAGTGAAAGGGGCCTCTCAGCCTGTCAGGGTTGTCAGCAAGTGTGTGGGCCACATCCTCTCACTTCCCGTGCCTCTCTGGGCCTGTGTGCACAGGGGGTGTCTGTGTAAAACTGTCTCAAGCTGACCTTACGAGTCGCCAGGGGTACAGAACAACACGTTGGTACAAGTGGGACGATCTTACCACGTGATCCAGCTGACGTATTATTGATGTCAGGCAGGGTGGCGAGGTGCGGATCCTTTACAAATAGTAGACAGTATGACCCATATTGAAGTATTCAGCCAATTTTTTATTTAATGCACTATGTGTAAACCTTCTTGCATTAAATCATATAAACAGAATTAAGTGAGTGGTTTGGATCGTTAAGCAGTTCAAAGTATCCGTCCTTGTTTTCAAAACGGCCATGTTCAGTTTCTAGAGACCAGCATGTAGTATAACAATTATGCCCCTTGCTGCCGACGAATGATTACATCGCCATTGCTTTTCAGGTCTTCAGAGCTTTTCTTTCTCGTGGGATAAACTTATGTAACTAGTTGTGTGTCTTTCTTTAATTCCTCCAACCCCTCTCTATAGGTCAAACTGAAAAACTTGCGATCTCGATGGTACTGCACAAAAATGGATTTCCAGCACTGAATTGATGACAAGGACTCGTTTTAATTCTAGGCCGGAGTCACACTGGCGACAAAATCGGACGACTGCAATGCGATGAAATATCGTATTGCAGTCTGCCCTATGTTAATCTATGGAGCAGCTCCCAGTATCAGATTTTTTGTGGTCCGTTTTAAACGTCCGTGTGCAATCGCAGCATGCTGCCATGTCACCGATTGTGGGTCGACTATCGCCAATGCAAGTCTATGGGAGCGATGAAAAATCTGATTACAAACGGACTGCACGTGTGACTTGCGATTAAATCGCATCGGTGTCCTTTAGAAAAGCCGGCAATTCATCCCCGGCTATACTGTAAAATCACACTGACAGCTTTAATAAAAAGAATAGAAAGAATAAATATAACACATAAACAATATATATATATATATATGTCATTGTGACATGTACATATACATATATTTATAGTTCCTACACTTCTACATACTGTAATAGCCGCTAATTCAATTGCCGGGTTTTGTGAAATCACAGAAGCCGACATGAAATGATACATTGTTTCCACACATTTAACCATGTCATTTCCTGTATTTTATATATGTTTGAAACATACAATTACATGAGTGTATTTGTGCAAAATTTCAGACATGTAGGGGTTAATTAAAGGTGTAATTTCGTTGAAAAAAAATGCGTGGGCTCCCGCTGTATTTTCTCCACCAGACAGACAAAGCAAAGCGAGTGGGGGCAGATAATAATAGGCCAGGGAGGGTGCATTTTTTTGTGCCCCCCCTGGCTACTAACATCTGCCCCCAGACACCCCAGAAAGGGCAAATCTTTAATTAGATTCGCCCTTTCTGGCACTTTGCCCGTCTATTCCCATTGCCCTGTAGCGGTGGCGAATGGGTTAATCTCACCTTACTGTCACCTTGCTATTGAAAGGTGACCTTAAGGCAGGTTAATAATTGATAGCTGTCAATTAGACAACTATCAATTATTAATCCTATTGAAGTAAATAAAAAAACACACACACTTTAAGAATAAATAATTTTAATGAAATAAAAACACATTTTTTTGACCATATTTTATTATACAATTAATCCGTGCGAAGCCATTGATCTCCTAAAATAAAGAAAAAGAAATAAAACAACATTATTCTTACCTATTCCGCCGATCTGTCACGTCCCACGCTGTAATCCTTCACAAAGGGTTAACTAGCTTTGAGCCAAGCAGTGCAAGTAATCCTGCATGCTCAGCTCAAAGCTCATGAATGAATAAGTTCCTCTCCTGGCGACAGGAGAGGATGTGTTTCATGAATGAAGCTTAATTGATTGTGTCCACTTTCCCTTTAGGTCAGGTCACTACAGTTAAATTGGCAATAAATCAATTAAGCTCCATTCATGAATCTATTCCTCTACTTTCGCTGGGAGAGGAAGTTCTTCATTCAGGGGAATACAGGTCTGAGACAGCATTATTAGCTCTCTGCGACCTGTAACCTGTTAACCCTTTCTGATGGATTACACCGTGGGACCTGACTGTACATCGGATTGGTAAGTATAATTTTGCTTTTTTATTTTATTTTTATTACAGGAAATGGTTTTAGCAGGAAAATAAAATATGGTCAAAAACTGTGTGATTATTTAATTAAACTTATTTTTTATTAAACTGTGTGTGTTTGATTTTTCTTTCATACAATAGGATTAATAATTGATAGTTGTCTAATTGACAGCTATCAATTATTAACCTGGCTTAAAGTGACCTTTCAATTGCAAGGTCATTTTAACCCCTTATTAACCCATTCGCCACCGCTACAGGGCAATGGGAATAGACGGGCAAAGTGCCAGAAAGGGCGAATCTAATTATAGATTTGCCCTTTCTGGGGTGTCTGGGGGCAGATGTTAGTAGCCAGGGGGGCACAAAAAAAATGTACCCTCCCTAGGCTATTATTATCTGCCCCCACTCGCTTGCTTTGTCTGTCTGGTGGAGAAAATACAGCGGGACCCACGCATTTTTTTTTAACGAATTTACACCTTTAATTAACCCCTACATGTCTGAAATTTAGCACACATATACTCATGTAATTGTATGTTTCAAACATATATAAAAATACATGAAATTACATGGTTAAATGTGTGGAAACAATGTAAACATTTCATGTCGGCTTCTGTGATTTCACTGAAGCCGGCAATTGAATTAGCGGCTATAACAGTATGTAGAAGTGTAAGAATTATAAATATATGTATATATATATGTCACAATGACATATATATATATATATATATATATATATGTGCTCTATGTGTATATATCTATTCTTTCTTTTGGCATTTAAATACTATTCTATTGGATCCATTATATGTCAGTTTTGCAATCCTGCGAGAAAATCTCGCAAGTCGGATGAAAATCGGATGTTACAAGTTACACACACATGCGATTAAATCGCATCTTTGAAGGAAAATCGGATGCCAGAAGGATGTGTGATGTTTTTATTTTGATCCGATTGTCGACCGTCTAAAACGGACCGATTTTTTGTGGTTGTGTGTGACTCCAGCCTAATAGTGTTATTATCGGAGCAGTGTTAGGGGCCATAATGGATGAGAAATGGTTTCGCCAACATTTAATATCACAACACTGCTAGCGGATGTCCAATAAGTGCAGCTCCGCCACGCAGGGGGTCACACAGCAGCTCCGCCACGCAGGGGGGTCACACGGCAGCTCCGCCACGCAAGGTGGTCACACGGCAGCTCCGCCACGCAGGGGGGTCACACGGCAGCTCCGCCACGCAGGGGGGTCACACGGCAGCTCCGCCACGCAGGGGGGGGTCACACGGCAGCTCCGCCACGCGGGGGTCACACGGCAGTTCCGCCACGCAGGGGGGTCACACGGCAGCTCCGCCACGCAGGGGGGTCACACGGCAGCTCCGCCACGCAGGGGGTCACACGGCAGCTCCGCCACGCAGGGGGGTCACACGGCAGCTCCGCCACGCAGGGGGTCACACGGCAGCTCCGCCACGCAGGGGGTCACACGGCAGCTCCGCCACGCAGGGGGGTCACACGGCAGCTCCGCCACGCAGGGGAGGTCACACGGCAGCTCCGCCACGCAGGGGGTCACACGGCAGCTCCGCCACGCAGGGGGGGGGGGGTCACACGGCAGCTCCGCCACGCAGGGGGGTCACACGGCAGCTCCGCCACGCAGGGGGGTCACACGGCAGCTCCGCCACGCAGGGGGGTCACACGGCAGCTCCGCCACGCAGGGGGGTCACACGGCAGTTCCGCCACGCGGGGGTCACACGGCAGTTCCGCCACGCGGGGGTCACACGGCAGCTCCGCCACGCGGGGGTCACACGGCAGCTCCGCCACGCGGGGGGTCACACGACAGCAGCTCCGCCACGCGGGGGGTCACACGGCAGCTCCGCCACGCAGGGGGTCACACGACAGCAGCTCCGCCACGCGGGGGTCACACGACAGCAGCTCCGCCACGCGGGGGGTCACACGGCAGCTCAGCCACGCGCGAAATGAAGGCCATCGGTCACATGGCAGAGGCATACGGATCACAGGCCTCACTAGGCTTTAACGTGCCACTATAAAGATAAAAGACTATATCTCCCACAATACACGACAGCCACACCCACAGCGAGTCACGTGACTGGCGCTACCCGGAAGTTGAGCCTGGACGGCATCTCCCCGGTAACCTACTTGTCTGGTGACGGGGCTCCGCTAATTATCCTGTATGGGGGGTGTAATGTGTGACTATAGGGGCTCCGCTAATTATACTGTACGGGAGGTGTAATGTGTGACTATAGGGGGTCCACTAATTATACTGTACGGCGGGTGTAATGTGTGACTTTAGGGGGCTCCGCTAATTATACTGTACGGGGGGGTGTAATGTGTGACTATAGGGGGCTCCGCTAATTATACTGTACGGGGGTGTAATGTGTGACTATAGGTGGCTCCGCTAATTATACTGTACGGGGGGTGTAATGTATGAATATGGGGAGCTCCGCTAATTATACTGTACGGGGGAGTGTAATGTGTGACTATAGGGGGCTCCACTAATTATACTATACGGGGGGTGTAATGTGTGACTATAGGGGGCTCCGCTAATTATACTGTATGGGGGGTGTAATGTGTGACTATAGGGAGCTCCGCTAATTATACTGTACGGGAGGTGTAATGTGTGACTATAGGGGGGTCCGCTAATTATACTGTACGGGGGGTGTAATGTATGACTATAGGGGGCTCCGCTAATTATACTGTACGGGGGGTGTAATGTGTGACTATAGGGGGCTCCGCTAAATATACTGTACGGGGGGTGTAATGTGTGACTATAGGGGCTCCGCTAATCATACTGTACGGGGGTTGTAATGTGTGACTATAGGGCTCCGCTAATTATTTTGTACGGGGGTGTAATGTGTGACTATAGGGGCTCCGCTAATTATTTTGTACGGGGGGTGTAATGTGTGACTATAGGGGGCTCCGCTAATTATACTGTACGGGAGGTGTAATGTGTGACTATAGGGGGGTCCGCTAATTATACTATACGGGGGGGTGTAATGTGTGACTATACTAGCTCCGCTAAATATACTGTACGGGGGGTGTAATGTGTGACTATAGGGGGCTCCGCTAATCATACTGTACGGGGGTTGTAATGTGTGACTATAGGGGCTCCGCTAATTATTTTGTACGGGGGGTGTAATGTGTGACTATAGGGGGCTCCGCTAATTATATTGTACGGGGGTGTAATGTGTGACTATAGGGGGCTCCGCTAATTATACTGTACGGCGGGTGTAATGTGTGACTATAGGGGGGTCCGCTAATTATACTATACGGGGGGGTGTAATGTGTGACTATACTAGCTCCGCTAATTATACTGTACGGGGGGTGTAATGTGTGACTATAGGGGCTCCGCTAATTATTTTGTACGGGGGGTGTAATGTGTGACTATAGGGGGCTCCGCTAATTATACTGTATGGGGGTGTAATGTGTGACTGTTGTGGACTCCGCTAATTATACTGTACGGGGGGTGTAATGTGTGACTATAGGGGGCTCCGCTAATTATACTGTACGGGAGGTGTAATGTGTGACTATAGGGGGCTCCGCTAATTATCCTGTACGGGAGGTGTAATGTGTGACTATAGGGGTCTCCGCTAATTATACTGTACGGGGGTGTAATGTGTGACTATAGGGGGCTCCGCTAATTATACTGTACGGGGGTGAATGTGTGACTATGGGGGGCTCTGCTAATTATACTGTACGGGGGTGTAATGTGTGACTATGGGGGGCTCCGCTAATTATACTGTACGGGGGGTGTAATGTGTGACTATGGGGGGCTCCGCTAATTATACTGTACGGGGGTGTAATGTGTGACTATAGGGGGCTCCGCTAATTATACTGTACGGGGGTGTAATGTGTGACTATAGGGGGCTCCGCTAATCATACTGTACGGGGGGTGTAATGTGTGACTATAGGGGCTCCGCTAATTATATGTACAGGGGGTGTAATGTGTGACTATAGGGGGCTCCGCTAATTATACTGTACGGGGGGTGTAATGTGTGACTATAGGGGGCTCCGCTATTATACTGTACGGGGGGTAATGTGTGACTATTAGGGGCTCCGCTAATTATACTGTACGGGGGGTGTAATGTGTGACTATAGGGGCTCCGCTAATTATTACTGTACGGGGGTGTAATGTGTGACTATAGGGGCTCCGCTAATTATACTGTACGGGGGGTGTAATGTGTGACTATAGGGGGCTCCGCTAATTATACTGTACGGGGGGTGTAATGTGTGACTATAGGGGGCTCCGCTAATTATACTGTACGGGGGGTGTAATGTGTGACTATAGGGGGCTCCGCTAATTATACTGTACGGGGGTGTAATGTGTGACTATAGGGGGCTCCGCTAATTATACTGTACGGGGGTGTAATGTGTGACTATAGGGGCTCCGCTAATTATACTGTACGGGGGTGTAATGTGTGACTATAGGGGGCTCGCTAATTATACTGTACGGGGGTTGTAATGTGTGACTATAGGGGGCTCCGCTAATTATACTGTACGGGGGGTGTAATGTTGGACTATAGGGGGCTCCGCTAATTATACTGTACGGGGGTGTAATGTGTGACTATAGGGGGCTCCGCTAATTATACTGTACGGGGGTGTAATGTGTGATATAGGGGCTCGCTAATTATACTGTACGGGGGGTGTAATGTGTGACTATAGGGGCTCCGCTAATTATTGTACGGGGGTGTAATGTGTGACTATAGGGGCTCCGCTAATTATACTGTACGGGGGGTTGTAATGTGTGACTATAGGGGGCTCCGCTAATTATACTGTACGGGAGGTGTAATGTGTGATATGGGGGCTCGCTAATTATACTGTACGGGGGTGTAATGTGTGACTATAGGGGGCTCCGCTAATTATACTGTACGGG
>JARQOD010011364.1:0-23694 GCA_033576555.1 Oophaga sylvatica
CGTCTCGACCCCGGGAGAGTCATAGGCTAGGTTTTGAGTCAAAATTTTAACCCGCGCATTCCAAATAGGCAAATAATTTTGGCCCGGATAGGAATATGCACCGTTGTACTTACGGGCATGAAATTTTGCATGCCCGCACATCTCAACCCAGGAGCATCATAGGCTATGTGTTGAATGGAAATTTTAACCCCCGCACGTTTTGGTGTGTGATTTTTATGTGCAGAATAAATTTTTGTTAACATAGTCTATTTTGTTACAGCTAACAGCAGTTATTAATTAACCCGGGCGAAGCCGGGTACTACAGCTAGTATATATATATATATATATATATATATAACACATGTCATTGTGACATATATGTATACATATATTTATAGTTCTTACACTTCTACATACTGTAATAGGCGCTAATTCAATTGCCGGCTTTTGTGAAATCACAGAAGCCGACATGAAATGATACATTGTTTAGACACAGTTAACCATGTCATTTCCTGTATTTTGATATATGGTTTGAACTTACAATTACATAAGTATATGTGTGCAAAATTTCAGACATGTAGGGGTTAATTAAAGGTGTAAATTCGTTGAAAAAAAATGCGTGGGCTCACGCTGTATTTTCTCCACCAGACAGACAAAGCAAGCGAATAGCCTAGGGAGGGTACATTTTTTTGTGCCCCCCCTGGCTACTAACATCTGCCCCCAGACACCCCAGAAAGGGCAAATCTCTAATTAGATTTGCCCTTTCTGGCACTTTGCCCGTCTATTCCCATTGCCCTCTAGCGGTGGCGAATGGGTTAATAAGGGGTTAAAATGACCTTGCAATTGAAAGGTCACTTTAAGCCAGGTTAATAATTGAGAGCTGTCAATTAGACAACTATCAATTATTAATCCTATTGTATGAAAGAAAAATCAAACACACACAGTTTAATAAAAAGAAGTTTAATTAAATAATCACACAGTTTTTGACCATATTTTATTTTCCTGCTAAAACCATTTCCTGTAATAAAAATAAAATAAAAAAGCAAAATTATTCTTACCAATCCGATGTACAGTCAGGTCCCACGGTGTAATCCATCAGAAAGGGTTAACAGGTTAGAGCTCGCAGAGAGCTAATGCTGTCTGCTGAGCTCTTACCCCCCAAATGAATAAGTTAAGGGTATGCCACACTAGATAACATCGCTAACGGGATCGCTAAAAAAGTCACTATTTAGCAATCCTGTTAGCGATGTTGTAGTGTGCGGCATCTATCAGCGACGTGGCCCTGCTGAGATCCTGCTGTGATCTCGCTCGTCGCTGACATCGTTCCGGACCCTATTTTATCGTCGGCGCCCCCGCTGGTATCGCTATATCGCTGAGTGTGGCACCTTTTCTTAGCGATTTAGCGGTACTTTTGTACCGCTAAAGTCGTTAAGGAGATCGCTAACCGCGATAGCGTCCTTAACGACATCGCTAAGTTAAGCCGCTATCAGCGATATAGAAACAATCCCGCTAGCGATCGCATTAGTATGCGTCGTTATCGTGATCGCTAGCGGGATTGTTTAGTGTGGCAGTACCTTTACTCTCCCAGCGAAAGGAGAGGAAGAGATGAATGAATGAAGCTTAATTGATTTATTGCCACTTTCACTTCAGTGACCTGACCTAAGGTGAAAGTGGATACAATCAATTAAGCTTCATTCATTAATCACATCCTCTCCTGTCGGCAGGAGATAAGCTCATTCATTCAGGAGCTATCGCTGAGCACGCAGCATTAGTTGCGCTCCCTAGCTGATTGCTAGTTAACCCTTTGTGAAGGATTACATCGTGGGACGTGACAGATCGCCAGATAGGTAAGAATAATGTTGTTTTATTATTTTATATTTATTTTAGGAGATCAAGGGCGTCGCACGGATTAAGAGTAAAATAAAAGATGGTCAAAAAAATGTGTTTTTATTTCATTAAAATTATTTATTCTTAAAGTGTGTGTGTTTTTTTATTTACTTCAATAGGATTAATAATTGATAGTTGTCTAATTGACAGCTCTCAATTATTAACCTGGCTTAAAGTGACCTTTCAATTGCAAGGTCATTTTAACCCCTTATTAACCCATTCGCCACCGCTACAGGGCAATGGGAATAGACGGGCAAAGTGCCAGAAAGGGCAAATCTAATTAGAGATTTGCCCTTTCTGGGGTGTCTCGGGGCAGATGTTAGTAGCCAGGGGGGCACAAAAAAATGTACCCTCCCTAGGCTATTATTATCTGCCCCCACTCGCTTGCTTTGTCTGTCTGGTGGAGAAAATACAGCGTGAGCCCACGCATTTTTTTTTCAACGAATTTACACCTTTAATTAACCCCTACATGTCTGAAATTTTGCACACATATACTTATGTAATTGTAAGTTCAAACCATATATCAAAATACAGGAAATGACATGGTTAACTGTGTCTAAACAATGTATCATTTCATGTCGGCTTCTGTGATTTCACAAAAGCCCGGCAATTGAATTAGCGCCTATTACAGTATGTTGAAGTCTAGGAACTATAAATATATATATATATACACATGTCACAATTACATGTATATATATATATATATATATGTGTTCTATGTGTATATATCTATTCTTTCTATTCTTTATTAAAGCTGTCAGTGTGATTTTACAGTATAGCCGGGGATGAATTGCCGGCTTTTCTAAAGGACACCGATGCGATTTCATCGCAAGTCACACGTGCGGTCCATTTGTAATCAGATTTTTCATCGCTCCTATAGACTTGCATTGGCGATAGTCGACCCACAATCGGTGACAATCGCAGCATGCTGCGATTGCACACGGACGTTTAAAACGGACCACAAAAAATCTGATACTGGGAGCTGCTCCATAGATTAACATACGGCAGACTGCAATACGATATTTCATCGTATTGCAGTCGTCCGATTCTGTCGCCAGTGTGACGCCGGCCTTAGGCTATGTGCGCACATTGAGTATCTGCTTGCAGAAATTTCTGCGAGGTTTATGCATCTATTCATCAACTTATATCGCACCCCTCATGATGGCATGAAGACTGCATCTATTGGCAGCAAAAACGTACGTCTTGTCACTTTTTTTGGCGCAGTTTTGCATGCGTTTTTACGTGTGCTTTTTGCATGTATTTTTGTACAGCAATTAAGGCTTTTTCAACTAAATAAAGATATTTAAAAAAAAAGTTTAGTGATGTAATTTCTTGGTTCAACGCATTCTTTTCAATTCTAACGCAGTAGCATCAGGGTAATGGGATTAGGTCTTGATGTCAGCAGCTGTCATTGACACCAAGCCCTTAGTTTAGTATTGAAAAGGTGTCAGCCAGACACCCATATTACTAAGCTGGTAATTAAACACACACACACACATACGCGCATACACATGCACGTACACGCACACACACATGCACACACACTGTAACCAGCCTATATAGGAGAGTTAACTGAATGAAATGTCACAGGCTGTAACCAAACAGCAACTGTTAATTTTTACCAAAAAATTTAAAAAAAAATTACGTGGACTCCCACGTAATTTTCATAACCAGCAGAGGGAAAGCCGACGGCTGAGGGCTGATGTTAATATTCTGGGAAGGAGCCAATAGGCATAAAGGTTCCCAGGCTATTAATATCAGCTCACAGGTGAAATGGATCTGTCACCAGACTTCTTAATACAAACAGACTGTATATATTAGTAATTAGTGCTTGATAGAAATAGATGCTTGTAGAAACCTAAGTGTCGGGAGCTGCCACCACTTGCAGAGCCACACACTTGATGTACGGCTGTTTTGTTTTTAAATAGTGCTGATAAGACTGGTGTAGTTATTTTGATAATGCATATCAGTATGGCAATGTAATCTTTTAATGATAATGAGTGTTTTATAGTCCAGCCAGAGGATCATACAGCCATTCTGACAATGATCTTCAAAGCAAGTACACCAGCGACATTAGGTCTGATAGATCTATTATAAATGTACTGTATAAGAAGCTATGGCAGTGTAGAGACTGTGAATAGGGGGGTGTAGGGTATCATACTCTAAATAGGGGCCTGTGGGGTATGAAACTATATATAAGTAGTTCTAGGACATCATCCTGAATATAGGTAGCTGTGGAAGCGATAAGATTGTATATAGGGAGTTATGGGAGCATATCCCTGCATATAGGAAGATGTTGTGGGGACATAATACTGTATATAGGGAGCTGTGGTGACATCATATTTTTGTATAAGGGCTGTCAGGATCATACTGTGTATAGGGAGTTTTAGTGGGCATCTCACTGTATATATGGAGATATGGGGCTATCATACTGCATATAAAAAGCTGTGGGGCTATCAAACTGTACATAGGGAACTGTGGGGGGCATCATACTGCATACACAGAGTTTTGGGAACCAACATACTATATATAGTAGACTGGTGAGGATATCATACTGTATATACGAAACTGTTGTGGGCATTATACTGTATACGTCATGGTGGTGGGCATGTCTGTGATGCGGGACGCCGACTCCTCTGCTTCCGGCCCTCGTTGCATGGCTGGAAGCGCCATATTTGACCGCCTCTGTGACTTCCTGCCCTGTGGATATAAAAACCTGACTAATGGGTATAGACATCACTGTAGCGAAACGCACGTTGGGGTCCTTCTGCTCACATCTTGTAAGTTTTGGTGTCCGATTCTTCATGCACTTTTTCTGATTTATTTGTGTGCCTGATCATATAAGCTGATACTACCACTATGGTGGATATGTAAACCATTGGTTGCATATTCATTCTGTCTTGATAAAACCACTTATACTTACCTGCATATGTTTTGTCATAATACACATTCTAACAGTCTATTCAGTAGGACTATCAGCTGTGTATCCACCAGACTTCTGCACAACACAACTGATGGTCCCAACCCCATTTATAAGGCAAGAAATCCCTCTTATTAAACCTGACAGGGCACACCTGTGAAGTGAAAACATTCCCAGTGACTACCTCTTGAAGCTCACCAAGAGAATGCCAAGAGTGTGCAAAGCAGTCATCAAAGCAAAAGGTGGCTACTTTGAAGAACCTAGAATATAAGACATTATTTCAGTTGTTTCACACTTTTTTGTTAAGTATATAATTCCACATGTTAATTCATAGTTTTGATGCCTTCAGTGTGAATGTACAATTTTCATAGTCATGAAAATACAGAAAAATCTTTAAATGAGGTGTGTCCAAACTTTTGGTCTGTACTGTACATGCCATTCGGGCTTTGCAGTGCACCGGGGACGTTCCAGCGGTTAATGGAATGCTGCCTAGAACATAAAAGCTTCTAAAACCGTTCTGCTGTACCTGAATGACATCATTGTCTTCTCCAAAACCTATGAAGACCACTTGAAGCACCTGGCCGAGGCGTTCGAAGCCCTGTGCAACTTTGGCCTAAAAGTGAAGCTGTTCAAATTTCACCTTTTGAAGCCCAAGGTGCAGTACCTAGGTCATATGGTAAGCGTGGAAGTTGTGGCGCCAGACCCTGACAAAGTCATCATTATCCGGGACTGGCAAAGACCCAACACCATTCATGAAGTGCGGCAGTTCCTTCGGTTGGTGGGCTACTACCGGAGATTCATCAAGGGCTTCACCGAAATAGCTTTCAGTATGAATGTACAATTTTCATAGTCATGAAAATACAGAAAAATCTTTGAATGAGAAGGTGTGTCCAAACTCTTGGTCTGTAATGTATATATACAATACAAGTCACAAAAATATATACACTAATATGTACAGCACTACTAATTAACCGAGACATGTTTGGGGAACATAACATTCCTTGTAGCCCCTTACACTCCCCGTCCCTTTAACAATAGTCGTCCCTGACCATTCCCATATATAGCTTCATTATTTACATAATATACTCCACGCAGTGAGGCAGAATATACACTGCTCAACGTAAGCAAAGTCCTGTCCAAACGATGATTGAGAGTCTCTTCTCCTTTAAGAGGTGCCTGGCTCACATTCCTCCAGGTGCCACCTCAAATAATATAAATTCCGGTCTTATCCATCAGAATTGAACATATTTACAAGGGTATGACCTTTCCATAAGGCCAACAGTTCTTTAAGGGAGGCGTTACCCTCCCTTTGTGTATGGCATGGTCCTGTGCGCCACGTGCGTGCTGCCCGGTCCTGAAACACAGTCTGTTGCTGCAGCCGCACCCGGTCCGCTAGTCCAAGGACCCGTTACTTTCACAAAGACAAAGTCCTGCTATCCAGCAGAAAAGTTACAACAGGCGCAGCAAAGACATAACTATCAACTCAATGTTCAGTCCTGGCCATACCGGCCGCATTATTCCCGAGTCTGGGAGTGGTATCAGGGCTCCTTTGCCCTCAGGGACGCAGAACAGTCCCGTACATTCACTGGTGCAACAAGCACAACTTAGTAATCATTGGCAACAAGTAGCTTACAGTGCAACGGCACAAGTCCTGTGCAGCATTGTCCTCTAACGGACTCCTTGCCCGAGTTTGGGCTGATGACCACCCTGCAGCCGCAGGCATCGTAGGTTGCCATGGCAGGACAGGGGCAGGGTTTGACTGAGCAGTGGCTGAAGGATAGGAAACCGACTGTACCCGTTCCAGGCCCGTGTACAGGTCTGGGCCGTCATCTTCCGTGCATAATGTCACTGCCACTGCAAAAAAAAACCCTGGGGCAGTCCTCTTTAAAGAAAGATACACAGTCCCCTTCCACTAGGGGTCTCCCAAACTTCACGGAGGCAGCGTTCACGTACTTTATCATTCGTGCCTGCCTCTCATATGAAGCCGTACCCTTGGTCAATGTTGGTGTGGAGCGCCCTCTCCGTATTGGCGCAGTTGTGCCCAGATTTCCTTCTCCCGCTGCTTCTTTTGCTCTATGATGCCCGCAATCTGGACTGCCTGTAAGACAGGAATGGGCCCTCAATGGTCTGGTGGATATGGGAAGCGCCCAGTGCTGAACCTGCACCAGACATGTGTCCAGCCCCCCGATCATAATGGCCCCAGGACTGATCAAGAGGCCCCGGATCACTATGCGAGGGATCGTCCCCCGAGATGGGACACTGAGGAACAGTCTGGTCTGGTGGAGTAGGGGGCCGCAGCAAGGACCTGTCCTAAGAGTTCAAGGGCCGAGGTGCACTCACCACATTGGTCTTAGTAGTCCAGTTGCTCCCATCCCGCGATCGCAGGATCCATCTGCGGACGCTGCTGCGCACTCCGACCCCCAAGGCTTTAGTACCGGCTGAGCCTTCACTTCCGGTTCAGGCTCCTCAGGGGCTGTCGTTGGTCCCGGTCCCTGTCAAAGTTGAAGAACTGGCTTCGGACGAATAGGTTCCGTCTCCCGATGCTGCAGGTCCTGCCGGTGATGTTCCCACTCCAGTCGTCGTTGAAGCTCCGGCTCCTGGCCAAGAGGCTCCGACTCCCGATGGTGACGTGGCTCCTGACGTTAACATTCCTGCCCAGGTGGACGTCGGGGCTCTGGTTCCCGTGGACGGTGTTCCGGCCTCGGCAGCCACCGAGCTCTCTCCTCTGCAGGTATCGGGAACAATTCATCAGTGTTCTGTCCCGGTCGGGCCCGCTGCTCCTCTTGCCTAAACTTCCACTCTATGCGGCCTAAGCCCCCGCAGTAATGAGTACAGGAGTGATGCATTGCTGTCTCGTAGTGGCACCGCGTAGTTGCACATGGGGTTTTCTTCTGGGCCCCACCCGTTCCAGGGTGGAGTCGCTTCCGCCCGCTCCATCCATTTCTTAGCAACCTATTGTAGAGGGCGAGCTCGTCTTCCTCTCCGATGCACCTGTGTAGCCCTGGTACACAATACCAGGAGGATGAGTGGAGAGGTAACAGTTAAGGTCTCTTCATGACATCATGTACACTTCTGACACACCCAGCAGGGGTGTGGAAGGGAGTGATTTCTAGTCAGTCAGTTTCCTGTCCTTGGACAGAGTAGACGTGTCCAGTTTGAGCCTGTCAGCAGTTCAGGAAGTGGAGGCTGGTACAGGTGGTCTAATTCACCTTAGCCTAGTCAGAGCTGTGCCCCACTGGAAGAAAGACTGAGCTAACTATTAAGAGTCGAGCAAATCGAAGGGCAAAGTGGAAGGAAGATAATTGGAAAAGTGCTTTTGACTTGGAAAAGTCCTGCACATTGCTACCGGTCACTGGGGACCGAAGGATCACTATTAGCTACAGCATAGTGAAGAGAAAACCAGAGATTTACCGGACCCTAGGTCGCGGCAAACAAGCCCCTTATAGTCAGTACGTAACTGGGGTCAGGGGGAGTGAAGACTTTGAGTCAGTGCACGACAAGATAAGAATTCAGCTCTCTCGCAGGAAGGCTTCACCACAAATCTGACTGGGCAGAACAGCTTTGGAAAGCTGGAATCATAGAGGGGACTACGCTTCAGGCTGGTCGTACTCATCTTCATTGGACAGTAAAGGAGGCCCCTAACTTGCTTAGCTGTTGCCTCAAAGCTCATCCTCCATTAACCCCATCAGCCTCCCTGGGACCTGCCTTATCATCTTGCAAGTAAAGGTATGGAAAGACGCTGACCGTGTGAGACTGAGTTATTATTGCATGCCTGCACAATCCCTACCTAACTACCGACCTGAGGGAAGAGTCCCACCTGTAGGGGACCCGACATCTAGCTGCATCACCATCCCCTCAGAGATCTACAGCAGCGCTGGTACAAATTACCAGAATACTACAGGTGGCGTCACGAACTGTATATAAATCTATCCCCTGTAAATATTCCCCCAACATACGCCAGACCGCCAGGGCCACAGACCGAGCCACAGCTACCTGTGACAATCCCCATAGACTTCTACGGGCTCGACTCTGAGTACCCCATTGCCCTGGTAACCCACAATTGTGGTGGCGGGTCGACACAAAACTTTGGCGTCACGAACAGGATACGAAACTTGCAGCATTGCGAGCCCTGTGTGCCTGTGGATTGTTTTTGTGAAAAAGGACTGTTTGCACTTTTGGCGCCAAAATCGCCATCTTTGTCGCCATATTCGCGCCCTCAGGCGCTGGAGAAGAAGGTGGGCGTACCTGAAAGAGCGCGCAGAGTCTTGGACACGCCCCCGGCTCTGACTCATCGGCAGGTCCTGCAACAGGAAGTGAACGCTCTGACATCAGAGCGCCTGCGACGAAGGTCCTGTTCCCACTGCGGTGCCTGTGAAGTAGCAGCATCTGAAACCGGTAGGCTCTGTTTAACCAAGGGGGCGCTAAGATGTCACAACAACCGGCTGACAGTGCGGCCCCGGTCGGAGTCCCCAATCCCGCACCGTCTGGTATTGTAGCGCCAGATGGGGGCGCAGGCCCTGCACCCAGTCCGGTAGTCCCGATTATGCCACTAACGCTCCCATATATGCCTGGGGCGAAATGGCTTCCCCAATACAGCGGTGGGCCAGGCACATTAGCAAGCTTCAAGCGGAAGTTATGCAGCATCCTAGAAATGTACTCCATGCCTGAGAGACAAAAAGCTGCTGTGCTAATAGGGCAGCTAACTGGCGCTGCTGAAAGGGAAGTGGAGACTTGGGATACCGTTGATCAGGAGTCGGTACCTGCGATCTTCCTGAAGCTACATGCCATATTTGAAGACCGCACAGAAACGGATCTCCGGATGGCCTTCTATCACTGTTCACAGCAGCCAGGTGACAGCATCCGGGACTACGCTTGCCGACTACAGGGAGCCCTGAGAGCCCTCAAGCAAATTAACAATTTAAATGCTATCGACGAGAATAGAATGCTGAAAGAACAATTTATACAGGGATTGAGATCCCAGAGGAACGCAGAACTGTAAATTGGTGGTCCTTAGATCATCCGGATGCTACCTTTGATGCCCTAAAGGACATGGCAATAAAAGGGCTGCGGCCCTGGGCAAACCTGAGGTGGCCACCCAACATCATCAGGGTGAAGTCACTCCGGAACCGGCAGTAACCCCCTTTTCCCCGCTAGTGGCTGAAGCCAAAGCGCAGGTGACACCTCCTAGTGAATTGGACTGTCTGCGCTCAGAGGTGCGCCAGCTGACTAAAAATCTGGCCGCTGTGATGAGTGCCCTGCAGCTGCGGAAAGAGGAGGAAGGAAAGATCTTGTTAGCTGACTGCCCAGAAGACGTCCCGTGGATGCACCGGAGAAGAAAGAAGACGTCGCCCCCCCGGAGGAGGACAACGCCACCCCCAGGAGCGACCTCTGATCAACACCCTCCTCGTCGAGAGATCATCTGTTATCGCTGCAACCGGAAAGGTCATCTGTCTACACAGTGTCCTTTAAACGGGCAGAACCTGGGTCCAAGGGCCAACACCCAGGAGAATACCCGTCAGGCCCCCTAGACTGGAACCGCAGGTATGTGGGCGGGCGACCCTACCTGTCTATTATTCTAGATGGTATTGCTGTTCCAGCATTGTTAGACACTGGGTCGCAGGTGACCCTAATACCTGATGCTCTATATACCAAGTACTGGTCAATGGACAGTCTTAAACCTCCGAGCCTTGACTTTACTGTGTATGCTTCGAATGGTCTTCCTGTAGAAGTACTCGGGACAAAATGTGTAGATGTAAAGGTGGGCAGAGAGGAGTTGAAAGACCAGGGGCTTCTGGTAGTAAAGACTGTAAATGAGGAGAACGGTCTAAATATAATTTTGGGTACTAACATTATCGGTAATTGTTTGGGAGAAGTTGTGTTCTTGCTCCAACAGCTCGCTGAGATTGCCCGACCAAGGCAGAGAGGAGTAATCCAAAGAGAGATCCGGGCCCTGGTGTGTCAGCAGCAAGCGAAGCTTACCGACGGCGAAATTGGTAATGTACGGGTCACTGACTCGGATCCTATTGTGATACCCCCAATGAGTGAAATGATCATTTGGTGCAGGGCAGCCATAGGTCTGAGAGGACAGAATTACCAAGCTGTAGTAGAACCCCACCATTCAGAACATAGACCTACACTTATGACTGCTAGAGGGGTAGTAGAAGTGGTGAATGGAAGAGTACCGGTACGACTTCTCAATTGGGGAGATGATGAGGTAAATTTACCCCGTTATGCAACTATTGCTAAACTTCATGCTGTTGATAATAATTCTATTCTCCCGGCTGAGTCCTTAGACTCCTGTCAAATAGCGGAGGACAATGACCCAGCAACTCAGGTGGCGGAATGGTGTCAGCAACTCCATGTTGGGACGGACACCACTCCCGCTCACCAGAAGCAAGGGGTATTACGGGTGGTGCAAGAGTATGCCCAAGTGTTTAGCAAAAATCCACTTGATTTTGGGACAATTAAGGGAGTACAACATCATATCCCTACAGGCAATCATCCTCCCATCAAAGAGCGGTATAGGCCCATACCTCCAGCTCATTATCAGAAGGCTAAAGAAATGTTGAATGATATGAAGAAAGCTGGGGTGATAAGGGATAGTTGTAGCCCCTGGGCAGCCCCTCTAGTTCTGGTTAAAAAGAAAGATGGTAGTATGAGAATGTGTGTGGATTACAGGCAGGTGAACCGCATAACACACAAGGATGCATACCCGTTACCACGTATAGAGGAATCATTAGCTGCTCTGAAAACGGCTAACTACTTTTCTACCCTTGATCTGACTAGTGGTTACTGGCAAGTGGCTGTGGCTGAGGAGGATCGTGAGAAAACGGCTTTCACCACCCCAATGGGGCTCTGTGAGTTCGACAGAATGCCGTTTGGGCTCAGTAGTGCCCCAGGAACATTTCAGAGAGTGATGGAAAACTGTCTGGGACATCTCAATTTTGAAACCGTGCTGCTATACCTAGACGACGTTATCGTGTATTCCAAGACATATGAAGACCATCTGAAGCACCTGGCAGAAGTATTCGAGTCCCTGTCCAGGTACGGGATGAAATTAAAACCCTCAAAATGCCATCTACTCAAGCAGAAGGTACAATACTTGGGGCACATCGTCAGTTCGGAAGGAGTAGCGCCGGACCCAGAGAAAGTCACTGCCATCCAGAAGTGGCCGGAGCCGAAAAACCTTAAGGAAGTGCGACAGTTCCTGGGACTAACGGGTTACTACAGGAGATTCGTGAAAGATTACACGAAGAAGGCAGCTCCTTTACAGGACCTCCTGGTAGGACAATCTTTAAAGAGCAGAAACCCTCCCTTTAATTGGGGTAAAGAACAGGCTGAAGCATTCCAAAAGATGAAAGAGATCCTTACAGGTGATGAAATCTTAACCTATCCTGATTACAGCCAACCGTTCCTGTTGTACACCGACGCCAGTAATGAAGGGTTGGGAGCAGTTCTCAGTCAGAAGCAGAATGGCCAAGAAAAAGTCATCGCTTATGCTAGCAGAAAACTCAGGCCAACGGAGAGGAATCCGGAAAATTATAGCAGCTTCAAGCTGGAGTTTCTGGCGCTGGTCTGGGCCATTACTGAAAGATTTAAGCACTATCTGGCCTCCAATAAGTTCACGGCGTACACAGACAACAACCCGTTAACGCACCTGGAAACCGCCAAGCTGGGTGCCATGGAGCAGCGATGGATGGCTCGGTTGTCCAATTACCAGTTTACTATCAAGTACCGGGTAGGTCGAAAGAATGCTAATGCCGACGCATTGTCCCGAATGCCGCATGACTCTGACACGGAAGAAGAATCGGACGACCTGGAAGAAATTGAGCTACCCGCGTTCCATCGAAATGGGGTAGTCCACGAGCATCGAGTTCACAGAAAACAGTATGGTGCAACATTAAATCCTTTACCCCATCACAGCTGGAAAGAGACTCAGGACAGTGATCCAGTGGTCAGCCGCATCAAGGAGTTGTTAAAACAGGAAGGCTCCTCTCTGGAAAAGGATGCACCTATGTCAGCAAAGCTCCTGTGGAACGAGAAAAGCAGGTTGTTCCTATACCGAGAGAAGTTGTGCAGGAGATACGTCAACCCCAGAACCCATGAGATGGTCTGGCAAATAGTGGTCCCCAAGGCAGACGTCCCAATGGTGTTGGAAGCATACCACGATCAAGCAGGACACTTTGGCTGGAGAAAGCTGGAGACCCTGTTGAGATGCCGGTTCTACTGGGTAGGGATGCGCAGCTCCATCGAGAGGTGGTGTCGGAACTGTGGACCCTGTGGTCTCAGAAGGAAGGACTACGGTAGTCAAAAGGCACCCCTGCAACCTATCCGGACGACTCGTCCCCTGGAGATTGTGGCCCTGGACCATGTCAAACTGTCGCCAAGTAGATCTGGATACTCATACGCCTTGACCATGGTAGACCATTACTCCAGATTTCTGGTGGTTGTTCCAGTTAAGGACCAGACCGCAGTGACGGCAGCGAAAACCTTTCAAGCAAGCTTCTGCAGACCGCATGGGTATCCCGAGCAAGTCTTAACCGATCAGGGACCTGCTTTCGAAGCTGATTTATTCAAGGAATTCTGTCACATGTACGGGTGCAAGAAAATAAGAACGACACCATACCACCCTCAAACCAACGGTCTTTGTGAAAAGATGAACCATATTGTCCTTGACTTGTTGAGATCCATACCGTTGGAAGACAGGAATCGATGGCCGGATTTACTGCCTGATTTGGTTGATTTGTATAATCATATACCTGTAAGCTCAACTAACTGCACTCCAGCCTATCTTATGAGAGCAAGGCCTGGAAAACTACCAATGGACCTAGAACTTGGAGTGGTAGAACCGGAGGCAGACGACGCTGTGGAAAACTGGGACGTCAATCGGCAAGAGCAATACAGAAGAGTACAAATCTGTGTAGAGGAAAGTCTCAATAAGGCACGGGAGAAACAGGAAGATGTTTACAACCGAAATGCTCCTGCCAAGCCTTTGATGCCTGGAGAGGTAGTATTAAAAAGAAAAAGGAAAATGCACAAACTGGATAATCAGTGGGAGCAAGAACCCTACGTCATACAAGATTCTAAGTACGACAACAGAAAAGTTTGTGTCGTCAGTAAGGACGGAGGAAGAACAACAACCACTGTCTCCAGAGATCATTTGAAGTTGTGTCCAGAACACTTAAAGAGTTGTGAAAAGAACCCTGTCCTCAATCAAGGAGAAAGAAAGGAAGAGGTCATACACACCGATCTGGGAGATTTTCCTGCGGATTGGCCTAGACTGGGAGATGCTGTGATAATTCCAGTGTTGCAGTTTTATCAGCCACAAGAGGAAGTTCTACCTCCAGTTGTGCCTGTGGTGCCAGTTGAGCCCGCTCAGGAGTTACCCGTTCCAGCAACACCTCAACCTGTGGAACCTCAAGATGGATCATCTGAAGCAGCGCCCCATACTATGGGATCCCCTGGTGAAGCTGACTCACATCGCCCAGCCATCAGTACGCTTGCCAGATCCATAGAAAGATTAAGGCAGTTCTATAGTTTGCCGTTACGCAGTGCAGACAGATTGCAACTTGATATACCTGAAACTACACCACGTAGATCAGAGAGAATCACAAAAGGGAAATTACCCATTAGATATCAGCAGTAGTTCATGTGAATATTGTGAAAAGTCTATATATATATATATATGTGTTTTTCCCTATTATGTCTTCGTTTAACAATGGACTCAGAGGCTGAGGACTGAGCCAGCCCAAAAACTGTATCCTGTAAATAGTTGCACTAAAGTGCCTTTTTAATGGTTTCACATGAAACCTTGACTTACCTCTGAACCAAAAACCCGTGTGGTGTGGCACTGAGTGAGGTCTGCAATCGGATGTCCTGCAGCCCACCCAGGACCCACGTTGAAGGTTTGGTGCGGGTCCTTCACAAGAATACTGTATATTTATTGAATGCTATTTAATATTGTATTTTTCTATATTGTTTGCAACGTTTAAGATATCCTCACCTCCCGGATGGGACGAATTAATGTTATGTTAATGTTTTCTTGCATAAACAAAAATGTCTCTTTATTTTTACAGCCCGGGAGTGCTGTCGTTTACCATGGGGGAATGTGTAGCCCTGGTACACAATACCAGGAGGATGAGTGGAGAGGTAACAGTTAAGGTCTCTTCATGACATCATGTACACTTCTGACACACCCAGCAGGGTGTGGAAGGGAGTGATTTCTAGTCAGTCAGTTTCCTGTCCTTGGACAGAGTAGACGTGTCCAGTTTGAGCCTGTCAGCAGTTCAGGAAGTGGAGGCTGGTACAGGTGGTCTAATTCACCTTAGCCTAGTCAGAGCTGTGCCCCACTGGAAGAAAGACTGAGCTAACTATTAAGAGTCGAGCAAATCGAAGGGCAAAGTGGAAGGAAGATAATTGGAAAAGTGCTTTTGACTTGGAAAAGTCCTGCACATTGCTACCGGTCACTGGGACCGAAGGATCACTATTAGCTACAGCATAGTGAAGAGAAAACCAGAGATTTACCGGACCCTAGGTCGCGGCAAACAAGCCCTTATAGTCAGTACGTAACTGGGGTCAGGGGGAGTGAAGACTTTGAGTCAGTGCACGACAAGATAAGAATTCAGCTCTCTCGCAGGAAGGCTTCACCACAAATCTGACTGGGCAGAACAGCTTTGGAAAGCTGGAATCATAGAGGGGACTACGCTTCAGGCTGGTCGTACTCATCTTCATTGGACAGTAAAGGAGGCCCCTAACTTGCTTAGCTGTTGCCTCAAAGCTCATCCTCCATTAACCCCATCAGCCTCCCTGGGACCTGCCTTATCATCTTGCAAGTAAAGGTATGGAAAGACGCTGACCGTGTGAGACTGAGTTATTATTGCATGCCTGCACAATCCCTACCTAACTACCGACCTGAGGGAAGAGTCCCACCTGTAGGGGACCCGACATCTAGCTGCATCACCATCCCCTCAGAGATCTACAGCAGCGCTGGTACAAATTACCAGAATACTACAGGTGGCGTCACGAACTGTATATAAATCTATCCCCTGTAAATATTCCCCCAACATACGCCAGACCGCCAGGGCCACAGACCGAGCCACAGCTACCTGTGACAATCCCCATAGACTTCTACGGGCTCGACTCTGAGTACCCCATTGCCCTGGTAACCCACAATTGTGGTGGCGGGTCGACACACACCCACCAGGGGCGGGCATCTTACTGTATATATAGAGATATGGGGCCATCATACTGCATATAAAAAGCTGTGGGGCTATTAAACTGCACATAATGAACTGTGGGGGACACAGTCCATTTCAACTTTTAAACGTACAGCTTTACTGGTCTTCTTATGCAGCACATCCATATTTGTTACAGCATCAACATCAGATTTCATGCAATGCAACTCCTCTTTCACTGTACTCCTCTCTCTGTCACACAGCACGTTCTCGGGTTGTACCGTATCATATGGTTCCTCAGCGTCCTCCCTGTCCAGACTTACTTCTCTTGGGGGTTCCCTCAGCCATTTAGCCCCAGATCTGAGGGCATCAGCCCATGCGATAAGCTGCCACATGGTGAACAACCTGCCCATCTATACTGCTGTGACTTCTCCTGCAGCTCCGGTTTCCACTACCGTTGTCACTGCTGCCAAAGCTGCACTTCTGGCTCAGTGGGCCCTAGATTGCTGCGCTTCACACTTAACGTTGCGTGGTCCCTGTATAGCCTGAGCTCTAAGCCCACCTGAGCTGTCTGGGCGCTTTGGCCCTACTCAAACTAACCAGGAAGTCCTTCCTGCCTTATCCACAGTGACCCCTCATATGTTAACTATCTCCTATACTAATTTCCTATTCCTACAATACAATGTACTCCCATCTAGTGTCGTAACAGAGGTACTACACTCTCCCTAAAAATATACTTATATATAGCAGTATTATACATAAAGACAAGAATACACAAGTACAAAAATACAATACAAGTCACAAAAATATATACACTAATATGTACAGCACTACTACTTAACCGGGACGTGTTTGGGGAACAACAGTCCTTGTAGCCCCTTACACAGGAACACAGGTGCAGGTTCAGACTGGACAGGTGATGATAGTGATACAGGTGCCGACAAGATGCATCAGGTTCTTGACTTGGTAGAGCCAAGACAGGCTCAGAAACAGGTTACAGGAATACGGACAGAATCGGGTTCAGACAGGGCAGGCAGGATGGACAGGATCAGGTTCAAGGAGCACAGGTACAGGGACTTTACAACTAGGTAGCAGGAAACACAATGATTACTAAAGTTGTTAAGGCACATCCCAAAAGGGCAGGGTGCCTTAAATAACAGGCGCCTCCAAGCTGGGGATGTTTTACAGAAGTGCACGTTTCCCTTTAAGAGGCAGGGAGAGCACCATAAGCACACTCCCAGGAGACCTGCATGTAGTCCGCAGGTCCTGGGAGGAAACAAATGCAGCATGAGCATGGGCAGGTAAGTGAACACACCGGCGTCCCTGCTGGCTAGTGGAAGGGGACTCATGCAGGGGTGCCAGCGCTGTTCTAACAATGGATTTGTGGGGGCCATTGTTCTGTATATAAGAAGCTGTGGGGATTATCATACCGCATATGGGAACTGTTGGGGCCATCCTACTGGATATTGGGAGCTGTGGAAACATCATACAGTGCATATTGCGCTGTGTGAGGGACATTACATTGTGTTAACTTTATTTGTTTACATGTGGGCATTATAACTTTTTATGGGTAAGTTGGGGCATTATTAGTTTTTAATGGACCATCTGGGTCATTTACTTTTGAAATGGACACTTTGTGCATTATAACTTTTTGGAGGAGGCATTCTTTAGTTAAACACTCGGGTCATCATTACTTTAAGAGGATACTTGGAACCGTAAAACCTTTTAAGAAGCATATAGGGCATTATAAAAGGTCATTATTAGTTTTTATGGGACATTCATTTTTCTACAGGCAATCTCTATGTGCAGTGTAGCATTTTTGGGAGGGAGGTGGAAATTATATAATTTATTAAGTATTGGGATTACTACTTCATGTCACAGGTGCAGGCAGTTTGGGGAGTTTGTGTTGGTTGAGAATAGGTGGTGACGGTGCTGGAAGCGTGGGAAGTCAAAAGTGTCTTATAAACTCTGCAGACGAGTCGTGGCTGGAAGAGGTCGTCATGTCGGTATGTCTACAACTTATGTGGCTATTAGTACTGGTATCTACCACTACATGGTCACTGTATGGGGCCTTTTTAATAGTGTGTTTTTTTTGTTTTTTTTATTTAAGAATAATTTAATACAGATCAGTGATTATGTAGGTGTAGATGTAGGTATTGTGGTAATATTACTCTTTGTACTGCGTGTTGTTTTGTAGAGTTATAGTAATATATTTATTCATTATGTAATGCAATGGTCATCATGTAGCAGTATTATTTGAGTCTTGCACAGTGGTAAATTTGGTAATATTGGTCTTTGTATAGTGTTTTTGTACTTAGGTAATATTTAATCCTGGTATAGTAACAATACGATAACTTTATACATACAAATTTTCTTTTAAGTAACAGGGGTGTTAGCACAGTGAAACATGTACTTTGAGGCTTGGGCCCCTGATCTTTTAAGATCCTATCAATGTCTCTGGCCCTGTTTCAGCTTGTTCTTGGGGTAAATTTTTGAAGCTTCTATTTTGTGAAGAGTAAAATATTACCTATTCCAGCCCAAGCGCTGCCTTATTAACAGCAGTCTCTCACAGTGTGCTATGTTTTGTTAAAGGACAGGAACCAGTGAATGAATGGGCCCGCTGTCTAGAGACTACAGAAAGGTTGGCTCTGTATATTTTGACTTTCAGAAATGTGGGAGGAAACTTTCTAGTGGACTAAAATGAAGAATTGAGCATGTATGTGTCTGCTCTGCGTTCTGGAGGTGAGAGAAGACCACAAAGGGAAGGTGGTACTGAGGAAGGAATGCACAGGATCCTGCACTAGGGGGAGGAGAAGCTTTTGGCTAGTGGTAGGTGGGCAGGTGTTTCTTACACTTTTGACTGACATGCAGTGGTCACATGATTTTTCTCCTGTCCTGCACAAGTTGTACAGCTGGGTTGGGGGCTCAGTTTGGGATCAGCAGTACACAATGGCAGAGACTTCGGAGAAAGTTCCTATAGCCCTAGCTGGACCTGAGGATGTGGAGCAGTGCCTTCCTCCAGTGAGTAGCTCTACATTCAGCCTTCTCCAAACTTCTTCTTAACATTGCCTTTGTGTTCTTAGAACTAAAAATGAGCTTACTGAACTCATATCCAGTCCACACTGAAAATCATATTTACATCCAAGTTAGAAAATATACTAAAGTTTATTTAAAGGATATTATCATATTTTAAAACAAAGATTTCTTTACTCCCATGGCCTCTTTTGTCAACTTTGCCAGGTTGTTCATAGCATTAAATATCCAGTATCTTTCCAGTTGCTGTGAAACTACAGTTCTCAGCAAGCGTTGTCATCATTTTACTGAAACATATGAAAAGTCTGACTGTCCCTCCTGCACCAGCCTGTAATGTTAGGATTCTGAACTCACAGAAGTCTCATATGTATATAAAATATGTGAACATCTGCACAGAAATGACTGTGACCAGAATGAAATACTGGCGCTGGTCTTTGGGATTTGGATTGTGATGGAGTAAGAAGTAAACTTGGAAAGGTTAGAACAATTAATTTCTGCTATAAATTCACATTTCCCCATATGCCTGGCATACAGAGACGTTGTGAAAATGTTTGCATGGAGAAAGTAGGATTTCGATGGGTGTTTTCATCAGGATTGGGGTTTGATTTCTATTTACCTCCATGAAAAGGTTAATTAGATCCGTTCCTAGCCATCCTGCATCTGCAAAGATTAGTGTGCGTTTCGTCCTCCTATTAATATAAACTTGTAGTTGTGGAGATTTATTTCCATTGTGGTGATTATAACTAGATATGTGACCAGAATTGATATTAATAGTTGGGAGCTGTATCAAACTTTCAGTATTCACTGCAGCGTCACAGGATTATTATGTCCATATAATTGGAAAATCCAGGAACAAGACCTATACAGCAGTGATATATTATAAAAGCGTGCATCAGAAAATGAGGGAGCCGCACCACTAGTCCTATCAGAGTAGTAATGAAATGTTTGGTTTTGTAAAAATCACTTCTATGGAAACCACATTGGGGTGCCTCATACTGCAACCACACACTAATTCTATATGGCATTGCCTTTATAGTCACTGCTAAATTCTGCCAGGTAATTAACATTCACTAAGACAAGATACAACCAGGGGGTGAGCAGAATCTGGAGATTTGTCCAAGAGGGTTGGAATCACATGTTCTGTCTACACCAAGAATGGAATCCCAAGACATGAAAAAAAAGGAAGGACTTATACTTCTCCTTCCTGCTGGATCCATCTGTCAAAATCTGATGCAAATATGCATTTGTGAATCCAGCCCATGTTCTGTGAAGTTATCCCTAATTAAGTGTACTATAGATTTGCATGTTATATTGGCATGTCAAAATATTATGGAAGGCCCATCAGCTTTAAGTCAACGTCCAGATGAACATACTTATGGTCAGTGTGCACAACGGACCACACACAAATATTATAATGTTCAATGTTAGTCAATGTATACATCTGCGCAAAACTCAGGGCAAGCTTTAGTCTTATCCATTCAGCCAATGCGACAGTCTATACTAAATGGCAGACAGCTCCTGTACTCAGGTACGGACTGGGGCTGAGATTCAGCCCTGGCATTTGAAATCACACAGGCCCATGTTGTCCCCGTCCCCATGAACCAGATGGGATATATTACTAGCATTACCCTGGATGGAGGAAAGGAAGATTTTCTACAAGACCAATATTTCTAATGATACCGGTGGCCTGCTGGGGTAAGTGATGGAGACAGTGACTTTGTGCTCCATCACAACTCTTAACAGTATGGGTGTCTTGAGAGCACCAATTCTGTTAACAACGTAGCTGCACCCCATGACCAGACAGGCCCTTCTGGCATTTGCCAGAATCGCCAAATGGCCAGTCCGGCCCTGCCTGTACTCATCCACAATGCAGACAAGTGCATGGAGCCGCACACAGACCCAGTCACACCCTACAATTCATAGTGATGGTTTTCCAAAAAAAATCCAGGTTTCTCGAAATGAAGCCTTATTCATGTTGATTCTCAAACTATTAAGTTCTGATCATAAAAATCGCAAAATTCAATGAAGGAGACTATTCTGGTTTAGAGCCCAGAGACTGAGAATCCTGTACACTGTGTATGCCCCATCTTGCATTCAGCTTTTAGTTTTTGCATTTATTTCTGTTATTATGTTCCATTTGGGGAATATGAGAATGAAAATAAAACTTTCAGTTACAGGACCCTTTCATTTTAATGGGTTTTTAATTTCCTAAAATGTCATCAGTTTGCATCCGTTCTGTCTGTGTTTTTTGGATGGACAAAAAATCATAATCTGCACAACTTTTATTTTTTTTCCCAAAAAAATAGATAGCAGACAAAATAGAAACTTCCGTGTTTATTTTTCTTAACACTAAAGTTTATGGGATTTGGTGTTCTGTTATGTTTCTTGTCTGACGGATCCATTTTTTTAGCATTGCGCATGCCAATAGCACCTAAGGTGTTCAGAAACACCTCCAGAAAAAATGGATCCGTTCAAAACGGATGTCCACAGGCACAAAACGGAAACCAAAGCTTCAATTTTTAATCAAGTCCATCAAATGGATATATTTAAAACTAAACCTTTTTTAAGCTTTTTTTTCTGGATCCCAAACAGACTTGTGAACAAAGCCTTACTGAGACATCAAGCATCAGAGAACTCGTAAATTGTGAATTTTCATTAGACATACATTAAACATGTTTTGCACATAAAAATAAGTAGTGACTCAAGAAAAACATTGAGATTCTCCATTAATAAAGTTCCTGGAGATTATTTGAGATCATAACATAATCATATACATGTAGACACACACTATAAGTGGTTTTTGTAAGTCATTTTGTGATTTTAACGTATGGAATGGTTACTTATGGCCGTATTTCTTCTGCTTGTAGGCTTATACAGCAATTACAGTGAAGCCATCCAACAGTGGCCGTCTACTCCGAATTGGGGCCGTGGTGCTTATCTCCGGGGCCCTTCTGCTTCTCTTCGGGGCAATTGGTGCATTCTATTTCTGGAAAGTAAATGACAAACATGTAAGTTATATAAGTTATGGGATCTTTTACATCTCCGGTCAAAGCACAAAGTCAGTGAGAATATACCCAAATCTCTAAGACTCAGGTGCATGCCCCCAGTGCCATATGGAGCAGACACATCCCAAATCTCTAAGACTCGGGTGCATGCCCCTAGTGCCTTATGGAGCAGACATATCCCAAATCTCTAAGACTCGGGTGCATTCCCCCAGTGCCATATGGAGCAGACATATCCCAAATCTCTAAGACTTGGGTGTATGCCCCCAGTGCCTTACGGAGCAGACATATCCCAAATTTCTAAGACTCAGGTGCATGCCCCCGTGCCATATGGAGCAGACCCTATCCCAAATTTTCTAAGATCGGGTGCATCCCCTAGTGCCTTATGGAGCAGACATACCCAAATCTCTAAGACTCAGGTGCATGCCCCCAGTGCCATATGGAGCAGACATATCCCAAATCTCTAAGACTCGGGTGCATGTCCTAGAGCCTTATGGAGCAGACATATCCCAAACTCTAAAGCTCGGGTGCATGCCCAGTGCCCTATGGAGCAGACATATCCCAAATTTCTAAGGGCTCAGGTGCATGCCCCCAGTGCCTTATGGAGCAGTCATATCCCAAATCTCAAAGACTCAGGTGCATGCCCCCAGTGCCATATGGAGCAGGGCATATCCCAAATCTCTAAAACTTTGGGTGCATGCTCCCAGTTTCCTTATGGAGCAGACATATCCCAAATCTCTAAGACTCGGGTGCAGCCCCAGTGCCATATGAGCAGACCCTATCCCAAATTTCTAAGACTCGGGTGCATGCCCCCAGTGCCTATGGAGCAGACATATCCCAAATCTCTAAGACTTGGGTGTATGCCCCCAGTGCCTTACGAGCTGACATATCCCAAATCTCTAAGATCGGTGCATGCCCCCAGTGCCATATGGAGCAGACATATCCCAAATCTCTAAGACTCGGGTGCATGCCCCCAGGCCATATGGGCAGAATATCCCAAATTTCTAAGACTCGGGTGCATGCCCCCCGTGCATATGGAGCAGACATATCCCAAATCTCTAAGACTCGGGTGCATACCCCCCGTGCCATATGGAGCAGACATATCCCAAATTTCTAAGACTCGGGGGGCATGCCCCCAGTGCCATATGGAGCAACATGTGCTTACAAGGTGCCTATTTATAAGGAGCCCAAAATTAATGAGACTCATACTGTCTGTGAACTGACTTGGAGAACATACAGAATATTACATTCGTGCCACTGCCATAAGAAATGAGAATATGTCCCACATGACATTAACAGCATTCTGCAAGAAATAAATTAGGCACTTGACATGCCCGAAATGTATGATGCTATTTTAATATAAAAATTAATCTTCTGATGCATGTGCATAGCTGCACCCCAAATGGATATATGAACCGTGCTGTTATCACTCTGACAAGATTTTCCATTAGCCTTCTTATTTATTTCAAGATTCTTCGAGACAAGAAAAAATAAAATAATAATAATTCAGCCTGAAATATTTAACCCGACTACAGAAGGCAGGCTTAATTGGCGGCAACATAAATACATAAATTATTAAAATGGATCATTAAAAGCTTTAGTGAGAAAGAAGTGTAATTGTCACAATAATTGGGGTTTGAGGAAATTAGCCCCAATAAAAAGCCCCACTTTCCTTCCGGTATAAAAAAAAATCCAGTAT
>JARQOD010011365.1:0-23687 GCA_033576555.1 Oophaga sylvatica
GACTGCGCTATTGAATTAGTGCCAGGTAGTAAATTCCCTAAGGGTCGCCTTTTTAACTTGTCTGTACCTGAACATGACGCTATGCGGTCTTATATCAAGGAATCATTGGAGAAGGGTCATATCAGACCATCCTCTTCACCCTTAGGTGCCGGTTTTTTCTTTGTGGCCAAAAAAGATGGTTCATTAAGGCCGTGTATTGATTATCGTCTCTTGAACAATATTACTGTGAAATATCAATACCCGTTACCCTTGATTTCTGACCTGTTTTCCAGGGTGAAAAACGCTACTTGGTTTACCAAGCTTGACCTCAGGGGGGCGTATAACCTTATTCGCATTAAGCACGGGGATGAATGGAAGACGGCATTTAACACCCCTGAAGGGCATTTTGAGTACCTTGTGATGCCCTTTGGGCTCACTAATGCTCCTTCCGTCTTCCAGTCCTTCATGAATGACATTTTCAGGGATTTTGTGGACAAGTTTCTGATTGTTTATTTGGATGATATCTTGATTTTTTTCTAATGACTGGGACTCTCATGTGAAACATGTTCGAACTGTATTCCAGATTTTGAGAGAGAATGCTCTGTATGTGAAGGGATCAAAGTGTCTTTTTGGCGTACAGAAGATCTCATTTCTGGGATTCATTTTGTCCCCATCTGTTATTGAAATGGACCCGGTCAAGGTTCAGGCCATCTGTGATTGGGTCCAACCTACTTCATTAAAGGCTCTTCAGAGATTTTTGGGTTTTGCCAATTTTTATCGTAAATTTATTGGTAATTTCTCTGTTATTGTTAAACCATTAACTGATTTGACCAGAAAGGGTTCTGATGTGGTGAATTGGCCTCCTGAGGCAGTCTCTGCGTTTCAGGAACTTAAGCAGAGATTCACTTCTGCTCCTGTTCTACGGCAGCCTGATGTTTCTCTGCCATTTCAGGTGGAGGTTGATGCCTCTGAAATTGGGGCAGGTGCCGTTTTGTCCCAAAAAGATCCAGAGACCTCTAAAAGTAACCCTTGTGCCTTTTTCTCTCGAAAATTTTCTCCTACTGAACGTAATTATGACGTGGGTAATCGGGAGTTATTGGCCATGAAGTGGGCTTTTGAAGAGTGGAGACATTGGCTGGAGGGAGCCAAACATCAGGTGGTGGTCCTTACGGACCATAAGAATCTGGTCTATCTGGAATCTGCCAAGCGACTCAATCCTAGACAGGCCAGGTGGGCCTTGTTTTTCACACGCTTTAATTTTGTGGTTTCCTTTCTTCCTGGCACTAAGAATGTTAAGGCGGATGCCCTCTCGAGGAGTTTCCTTGCGGACTCTCCTGAGCTATCTGATCCCTCTGTTATTTTGAAGGAGGGTGTAGTTCTTTCCGCCATCTCGCCTAATTTGAGACTTGCTCTGGAGGGGTGTCAGGAGGATAGGCCCGAGCGCTGCCCTGTTGGAAAATTGTTTGTCCCGGACCAATGGAAAAAGAGTGTGATGTCTGAGATTCATTGTTCCGCATTGGCTGGGCATCCCGGAATTTTTGGTACCAGAGACTTGGTTAGTCGGTCCTTTTGGTGGCCTACCTTGTCTCGCGATGTCAGGGAATTTGTGCAGTCCTGCGGGACTTGCTCTCGCTCCAAGCCTTGCTCTCGCTCTAGTGGTTTGTTGATGCCATTGCCTGTGCCCAAGAGACCATGGACCCATATCTCTATGGATTTCATTTCCGATCTTCCTGTTTCTCAGAGAATGACCACCATCTGGGTAATTTGTGATAGGTTTTCCAAAATGATACATCTTGTGCCATTACCTAAGTTGCCTTCCTCCTCTGAATTGGTGCCGTTGTTCCTTCAGCACGTGGTTCGTTTACACGGCATTCCTGAGAACATTGTGTCTGACAGAGGAGTCCAGTTTGTTTCCAGATTTTGGAGGACTTTTTGTTCTAAACTGGGTGTTCAATTGTCTTTCTCCTCGGCATTTCATCCTCAGACCAATGGTCAAACTGAGAAAACAAACCAGACATTGGAGACTTATCTAAGATGCTTTGTGTCTGCTGATCAGGATGACTGGGTCTCTTTTTTGCCTTTGGCTGAGTTTGCTCTTAATAATAGGGCTAGCTCTGCCACTTTGATGTCTCCGTTTTTCTGTAATTCTGGGTTTCACCCTCGATTTTCTTCAGGACAGACGGAGGCTTCTGTCTGTCCAGGTGTTGACTCTGTTGTTGAGCGTATGCAGCAGATTTGGGACCAGGTAGTGGAGAGGTTGTCCCTCTCTCAGGAGAAGGCCCAGCGGTTTGCTAACCGGCATAGGACTGATGGTCCTCGGTTTAAAGTGGGGGACTTGGTCTGGTTGTCCTCAAAGAATATTCCTATGAGAGTAGCATCTCCTAAATTTAAGCCTAGGTTCATTGGACCTTATAAGATCATGGAGATTATTAATCCTGTTTCTTTTCGTTTGCTTCTTCCAGGGACATTTAAGATCCATAACGTGTTCACAAGTCCTTGTTGAAGAGGTTTGTTGAGCCAGTGGTTCCTGCTGCTGTGCCTCCTGACCCTGTTTTGGTTGAGGGCAATCTGGAGTATGTGGTTGAGAAAATATTGGATTCTCGTTTTTCTAGACGAAGACTCCAGTATTTGGTTAAGTGGAGAGGTTATGGTCAGGAGGATAATTCTTGGGTGTTTGCTTCGGACATCCATGCTAGGAGACTTATCCGTGCGTATCATAGAACTCATCCTGACCGACCTGGTTGCTCAAATGAGGGTTCGGTGACCCCTCCTCAAGGGGGGGGTACTGTTGTGAATGGGTTTGAGATGAGTTCTGAGCAGAGGCTCCCTCTGGTGGTTACAAGCGGTACTAGTGAGGATTGGGAATCAGGTGTTACTGATTGGTCTTATTTAAGGGAATCATTTTCCCATCAGGGTTGCCGGTGATCAATTGTTCTGGTCTGAATCCTTCTTTCCAGTTTCCCTTGTAGCCTGCTGTGTCGTGTCTGCATCTCCTGCTATCAGATAAGACAATTTCTTATTTTGTGTTTTTGCTATATTTTTGCATTTTGTCCTGCACTTCTGTGGGGGCCTTCTGGGTCCCCTCCGGGGGCTTTTGCCCTCTCAGTTTAGTCCAGCCACTGTGTTTTGTACTTTTGCTTTTTGCAGTTTTTTCAGTGGCTGCTGTTTTTGTTACACCAGAGAACTAATTTAGGTGGTAGAGGTCGTGTGATCTCAGGTGATTTTGAAATTAGTAGAGTTGGTGTTTTTCAGGGTTTTCTGGGATTGCAGTAAGTACCCTTCCTGTCCTTTTCTATTTAGATAGTTTGGGCCCCAGCGTTTGCTCATACTATTTTCTTTCTGTGTCAGTATTTCCTCTTGTCTAACCGCCATTACATGTTTGGGGGCTTTCTATTATCTTTGGGGTTCTGCTCCGGGGCAGATAGCTTTCCTATTTCTATCTTTAGGTGTAGTTAGTTTCTCAGGCTGTGACGAGGCGTCTAGGACCATTGTAGGAACGCTCCACGGCTGCCTCTAGTTGCGGTGGTTAGTCAGGGTACTGCAATCTCATAGATTCCAACTGCTCTGGTGTATTTCCTTTTTTACCTGCACTCCTCAGCTACCGTAACATAACAGGCTGCCCCCGAAAGTACCGATCCTGATCCCACCGGTGAAGCGGTGGAAGCGAAGGAGGTTGAGGAGGTACAGCCAGTCCCGGAACGCCCGCCCGGCCAGGAGGCCGCAGCAGATGATCGGTCCCCGGCAGGGACACCGGAGGGGTCCTGTCCGTCACTACCAGATGTGGACTGGGACGAGATGGCACGCCTGGATGACGTCGCCTATACCGCCCAGTGGGAACAAGAATGGCAGAGTCGTGAGGAGAAGAAGAAACGCCAGCAGGAGGAAGAGCGGGAAGCTCAGCGGAACCGTCAGCGACAACATGCGGAGCTGATCGCGGACAAAGAAAGTGTCCGGAGAGATAAAGGTACCCTGAGGGAACCGCGGCGGCAGGGGTGTGTGACTGAGTTCCAGCTCCGGAAGGGCTGGGGCTTCATCCGTGAACCGGGCCTCTACCCAGGGGTCTTTGTCAGCAGGCGTGACGTAGAATCCCACCTGCCGCAAGGCCATCCCGGGAGGGACTTAGCAAATGGAGACATCGTCACATATACGCGGCACTGGGGAATGAAGGGATGGTATGCCCTTAACGTCACCGTCGTCCGTGACCCCGTCCCCGACGCAGGTAACGTCACCACTACCGCAGCGTCCCCGTCTCCAGCTCAAGCAGTATCCGGCCGTGCCCCAGCATCGCCCCCTGCAAATTCATCGCAACTAGCGACTCAGATTTCATCGCAAAGGAAAGCCACCTCTACATCGCAACATGCGACCCAGTATCAATCGCAATCCATGACACGGTCCATATCGTTAACTGTGATTGAAACGCAATCGGTGTCACGTGAGGAGAATGTACCCGTTGCGCCCCTAGAGGTTCGCACAAGAACTGTGGCGACCCAGACCCTAATCGCAGCGCATGATTTGCTAGTCCTGGGATCTAGGGCCCATTGCATTGTTCCAGCCCCCGGGGTGGAAAGTGTATTGGAAAGTGTATTATTTGAAAATGAATAGATAGAAAAGAAGAATCGGTGAGATCCATATCGGGTCTACCATAAATAGAAAGTTTGAAAATGTTTTATAGAGTTTTGCACAAGTTGAAGAAGTATAGCGTATATAATGTATATATATATGTTTCTAACTGTAGAATGCCCGGCTGGGTAAACAGTAACCAGAAAAAGTTTTTGCACTTTAGTATTATGTGATTTGATATAATATGTATTTGGTTTTACAATGGACTTTGAGGTTGAGGACTGTGCTAACCCAGAACTTACTTGTAAATAGTTGCGCTTCGGTGCTTTATCTTGGTTTTACATAAACCAGCACAACTACCTCTGAATACAAAAACCCGTGTGGTGTGGCACTGAGTGAGGTCTGCATTTGGATGTCCTGCAGCCCACCCAGGACCTACGTTGAAGGTTTGGTGCGGGTCCTTCACAAGTATATTGTATATTTATTGAATGCTATTTAATACTTTTGTATTTCTATAATGTTTGCAACGTTCAAGATATCCTCACCTCCCGGATGGGACGAACCAATGTTAATTGTTTAATGTTTTCATGCATAAACAAAAATGTCTCTTTTGTATTTTACAGCCCGGGAGTGCTGTCTTTTACCATGGGGGAATGTGTAGCCCTGGTGTTAGGCACACGCAGTACCCTGGAGAGTGTGTGGCGAGACAGCAGTTTAATGCTAAATATCCATTCACTCAACATATACTAGACACACCCTTAGGGTAGTGGAGTTTACTCTTGAGGGAGTGGTCAAAGTGGTATGTGTTAGAGTGATTTAGTCAGTTCAGTTCCTGACTTCAGAGAGAGAAGACGTCTGGAGGGAGGAAGCAGTCCAGATTGCTCTATCATCAGTTCGGAAAGTGGAGTCTAGTACAGGTGGTTTAATTCACCTCAGCCTAGTCAGAGCTGTACCTCATCAGCATACACTGGAAGGAAAGAAGAAGTTTAGTGCAGAAAGTCTTCAGTATCCTGTCTAAAGGACGGTGTAAGGTTCAGAGACGTGCTCCTGCCTATTGATAACTGAGCATCTGTAACTAACTTTGAAGTGAAGGAAAAGAAAGAAGTGACTGCTCGACCCTTGGCTAGTGTGAGTGCTTATGTTACCAGCGAGGACAAGGCGAAAGGCACAGTGGTTTATTGGAATAGTGCTTACGGATTGAAGAAGTCCTGCACATTGCTACCGGTCACTGGGGACCGAAGGATCACTATTGTTACAAGCATAGTGGTAAGAAAACCAGGAATTTACCGGACCTTAGGTCGCGGCAAACAAGCCCCATATAGTCAGTACGTAACTGGGGTCAGGGGGAGTGAAGACTTTGAGTCAGTGCACGATAAAATAAGAATTCAGCTCCCTCGCAGGAAGGCTCCTAACACAAACTGACTGGGCAGTACAGCTATGATTAGCTGAAGTTATTGAGGGAACTACGCTTCAGGCTGGTTGTACTCATTGTATTGGAAGTAAAGGAGGCCCCTAACTTGTCCAGCTGCTGTCTCAAGATACACTCTCCTTGGATCAGCCTCCCTGGGACCTGCCTGAACATCTTACAAGTAAAGGTATGGAAAGACGCTGACCGTGTGAGACTGTGTTATTTATCTGCACCCGACTTCACTAACTTCATAGACTTTGAGGGAAAGTCCCACCTGTAGGGGACCCGACATCTAGCTGCATTCACCATCCCCTCAGAGATCTACAGCAGCGCTGGTACTAATTACCAGAAGACTACAGGTGGCGTCACGAACTGTATATAAATCTATCCCCTGTAAATATTCCCCAACATACGCCAGACCGCCCGGGCCACAGACCGAGCCACAGCTACCTGTGACAAATCCCATAGACTTCTACGGGCTCGGCTCTGAGTACCCCATTGCCCTGGTAACCCACAATTGTGGTGGCGGGTCGACACAACAGGTCAGGTCTGATAGAGACCAGTTATTGGAGACTGACTCTGAACCATTATCAGTACCTCCAAGGTGAGGGATTAGTTAGGACCCCAGTTTAGGGTCAGGTTAGATCCCGGTCCACCTCTTCCTGTTTCAGCTCATCAAGTCCTCAAGATTAACCCTGAGTTCAGCAGATATCGTGTCAGGTAAATCTATTCTATATTTACATGCTGATGTTGCTATACTAGTTGTTGTATAGAGTGTTGTTCCTGTATTAATAGTTTACTGACATTGTATACATATCATTAGACAGCGTGACATTTTCACTGGCCATAAAAATTATCTCCAGTTACCATGGATCCAGTAGCCCAGCTGGCTCTGCAGTTGCAGGGATTATCCATGGAGCTGACGGACATTAAGTCCAAAGTTTTGTCTCCCCTGGAGCAAACCAGAGTTGAACCTAAGTTGCTCTCCCGGACAGGTTCACTGGTGGGCGAGACAAATTTTTCACCTTCCGGGAGGCATGTAAATTGTATTTTCGGCTTTGGCCTCGATCATCAGGGAGTGAGGAGCAGAGAGTGGGAATTGTTATCTCACTTCTGCAAGGGGACCCTCAATCCTTGGCATTTTCCCTTCCTCCGGGATCCCCGGCTCTACTGTCTGTAGATCAATTTTTTACTGCCCTGGGATTGGTATATGATGACCCAGATCGGGTCTCTCTTGCTGAGACAAAATTACGTAAGATACAGCAGGGAGATCGTCCGGCAGAGGAATTTGCTTCTGAGTTTCGTAGATGGGCCACAGATACTCAGTGGAATGACCCAGCTCTTAGGAGCCAGTTTTGTCATGGGCTTTCTGATAAATTAAAAGACGTTTTGGCTCAGTATGAGTCTCCTCCTTCTCTGGAGGCTGCTATGGCCTTAGCTATCCGTACTGATAGACGGCTTCGGGAGAGGGGTGAGGTAACCCCACTCCCTGTTGTTTCTCCACCTACCACTAAAGTCCCTTATGTTGAGGTTCCCCTTGTCTGTTCGGATGAGCCTATGCAGTTGGGAGGGACATCATTTCGTAGGAGGGGATTGGCGGTACGCCGCAGGACTAGAAGATGTTTTTTTCTGCGGGAAAGAGGGACATTTTGTTGGAGAATGTCCATCCCGTGCCTTGTTGAGCCAAAAGTCGCCGGAAAACTGTTAATCCCAGGTTGTGTGGTGGACGACAACCTGGGAGTATGTATTTCATCCGCCAGTTCTTCTCAGTTCCTTGTACCAGTGGAGGTGGTAGTTGGTACGAGAGTGGAGAGATTGTCTGTTCTTCTTGATAGTGGTTCCGGGGCTAATCTGGTTGACGCTCAGTTTGCTCAGACTCAAGGTATGCATCTGAGTGTATTGGTCAAACCGATCCCTATATTCTCCATTGACGCCAGGCCTCTCGGCCAAGGTAGCTTTGTTCATGAGGTTCATAACATTGACCTTCGGGTAGGGGCAATACATAGGGAACAATTATCTTGTTATGTGTTGGAGGGTCTACCTACTCCCATTGTGTTGGGACTTCCTTGGTTGGTTAAACATAACCCTGTGATTAATTGGCAGTCCAGAGAAATAAGCCAATGGGGTGAGTTTTGCAAAAGCAACTGCATGGACACAGTCATCAGTGCGGTCGTGCCTAGTACATTGCCTCCTTTTTTGGAGGATTTTGGGGATGTTTTCTCTGAGGAGGGGTGTCAGGAGTTGCCTCCTCATCGCGTGTATGACTGCTCTATTAATCTCCTTCCTGATGCTAAGTTGCCTAAAGCTAGGTTGTATAATCTTTCTGCTCCTGAGAGGCAGGCTATGAAAGATTATATTTCTGAAAGTCTGGCCAAAGGGCATATTAGACCTTCATCTTCCCCAGTAGCCGCGGGGTTCTTCTTTGTGAAGAAGAAAGATGGAGGCCTACGCCCTTGCTTGGATTTCCGCGAACTTAATCGGATTACTGTTCGAGATCCGTATCCACTCCCTCTTATTCCTGATCTCTTCAATCAAATTGTTGGCGCCAAATGGTTTTCTAAATTGGATCTCAGGGGGGCGTATAATCTGATTAGGATAAAAGAGGGGGATGAGTGGAAAACGGCGTTTAACACGCCGGAGGGACATTATGAGAACCTAGTCATGCCTTTTGGTCTGACTACTGCACCAGCAGTATTCCAACATTTTGTTAATGACATTTTTCGTCACCTTGTGGGGCTGTTTGTGGTTGTATATTTGGACGACATTTTAATTTACTCGCCAGATCTTGTGTCTCATCAGGAGCATGTGAGACAGGTGTTGCAGATCTTGCGAGACAATAAATTATACGCCAAACTGGAGAAGTGTGTATTTGCCGTACAGGAACTTCAGTTTTTTGGTTTTTTGGTGTCAGCCTCCGGTTTCCGTATGGACCCTGAAAAGGTGAGAGCAGTGCTTGAATGGGATCAGCCAGGGGATCTTAAGGCTCTGCAGCGTTTTTTGGGGTTTGCTAACTACTACCGGAAATTTATTTGTAATTTCTCATCTGTCGTCAAACCTCTCACTGACATGACAAGAAAAGGGACGGATTTTTCTAAATGGTCGGACAAAGCTTGCCAAGCCTTTTCCTCTTTGAAGAAATGTTTTGCTTCGGCACCCGTTCTCATCCAACCAGATGCATCTCAGCCGTTCATTGTGGAGGTGGATGCGTCTGACGTAGGGGTGGGTGCTATATTGTCCCAGGGTCCGTCCCCTGGTAAATGGCATCCGTGCGCTTTCTTTTCTAAGAAATTGTCGTCCGCCGAAAGGAATTATGATATCGGCAATAGGGAACTTTTGGCCATTAAGTTAGCTTTTGAAGAATGGCGTCACTTTTTGGAGGGGGCAGTCCACCCGGTTACCGTTATTACTGATCACAAGAACCTGTTGTATTTGGAATCCGCTAAGCGTCTGAATTCCAGACAAGCTCGATGGTCGTTGTTTTTTACCAGGTTTAATTTTGTCGTCACTTATCGCCCGGGGTCTAAGAATGTAAAGGCTGATGCCTTGTCTCGCAGTTTCCCAGGGGCCGGGAAAACGGATGACCCGAGTCCTATCCTTCAGGAGGGGGTGGTAGTGTCGGCTGTATTTTCTGAGCTTGAGGAGGAGGTGTTAGAGGCTCAGGGGGACGCCCCTGCAGGACCTCCAGGGAGACTTTGTCCCAAATCTGTTGAGACAAAAGGTTATTGAGGCACATCATAATTCTGCTCTAGCAGGACATCCAGGGAGTAAGGCTACTTTAGATCTCCTTTCTCGCCGGTTTTGGTGGCCTAATGCTAATAAAGATGTTATAACTTTTGTCGCGTCATGTGGGGTGTGTGCTCGCTCTAAGACCCCTCATACCCGTCCGTCTGGGACCCTCTTACCCTTGAAACTTCCGGAGCGTCCATGGACTCATTTATCTATGGACTTCATTACGGACCTTCCTCCGTCGTCAGGGAATACTGTCATACTGGTGGTTGTTGACAGGTTCAGTAAGATGGCACATTTCGTTGCTCTTCCTGCACTCCCTAATGCTAAAACTCTGGCGCAGGTGTTCATGAGGGAGATCGTTAGACTTCATGGGTTGCCTTCTGATGTGGTGTCAGATAGGGGGTCTCAGTTTGTGTCCAAATTTTGGAGGGCATTTTGTTTACGTCGGGGGATGCAATTGTCATTTTCCTCGGCTTTTCATCCGCAGACCAATGGTCAGACAGAGCGTCTGAATCAGAGCTTAGAGACATATCTCCGGTGTTTTGTCTCAGAGAACCAAGAGGACTGGTCTTCTTTCTTGCCTCTGGCAGAGTTCGCTCTTAACAACAGGCGGAGCGAGTCCACTGGTAAGTCCCCGTTTTTTGGGGCATATGGTTTCCATCCCCAGTTTTGTACTTTCAATGGGGGGGGCCTTCTGGGGTTCCTGAGGAGGAGCGTTTCTCGTCGTCACTTGCTTCTGTGTGGAGAGGTGTATTGAATAATCTGAGTGCGATGGGGAACCGTTACAAACGTATGGCTGATAGGAGGAGAGTTTCTGGTCCAGATCTGAATGTGAACGATCTGGTATGGTTGTCTACCAGGAATATAAAACTTAAAGTGCCCTCCTGGAAACTGGGTCCCAGATTCATCGGGCCGTACAGGATCAGTTCCATAATTAATCCTGTGGCATTTCGTCTGGACCTCCCTCCTACGTTTAAAATTCATAATGTGTTCCACAAGTCATTACTTAAGAGGTAGTGGCACCAGTTATACCATCACCTCTACCTCCTCCTCCAGTGGTGGTCAATGGTAACTTGGAGTTTCAAGTGTCAAAGATCATTGACTCACGTCTGAATCGCCGGTCCCTTCAGTACTTGGTGCATTGGAAGGGGTATGGTCCAGAGGAGAGGACGTGGGTCCCTGCGTCTGATGTTAACGCAGATCGTTTGGTTCGGACCTTCCACAGAACTCACCCGGGCAGGCCTGGCCCTGAGGGTCCGGAGGCCCCTCGTAGAAGGGGGGGTACTGTCATGTGTGCATTGCCACGAAGATCGTCGCGGTTGCACATTTTGACTTCTCACAGCTGAGCTGCTGTTTCTTTGTGTTTGGCAGCTAGGGAGTTAATTCTGTCTGTGCTCGGTGCTGGGACTGGGTGCAGTTTCTCCCGGCTGCAATTGATTATTTGTTGATTGGTTTCCTTTAAATTCCTGGTTGTCTGCTTGGGGAGTTGCCAGTGAAACCTTCATGCAGACCACAGATAGGAATGAATCTGTATAGACTTTAGTTGTGAGCTCCTTAGTTGTTCTAAGCTCAACTTGGTTAGAGTTTATTTCCCAGACCATTTATGTTCCTTTGGTGTTTGAGTGTGTATGCAAGCGAGTGTTATCCTGTCTGTCTTATATGTCTAATCTGTGTATTTAGCTGAGATCAGCCCATATCCCTTTGGTGGTAGTCAGGATCCTTCTTAGGACTGATTACAGGGTTCAGGGTCTGATAGGAGACAGGGTTAGGTTGGAGACTTGGACCTCTGAACCATTATCAGTACCTCCAAGGTGAGGGATTAGTTAGGACCCAGTTTAGGGTCAGGTTAGATCCCGGTCCACCTCTTTCCTGTTTCAGCTCATCAAGTCCTCAAGATTAACCCTGAGTTCAGCAGATATCGTGTCAGGTAAATCTATTCTATACTTACATGCTGATGTTGCTATACTAGTTGTTGTATAGAGTGTTGTTCCTGTATTAATAGTTTACTGACATTGTATACATATCATTAGACAGCGTGACACATACATTACATTACTGATCCTGAGTTACATCCTGTATTATACTCCAGAGCTGCACTCACTATTCTGCTGGTGCAGTCACTGTGTACATACATTACATTACTGATCCTGAGTTACATCCTGTATTATACTCCAGAGCTGCACTCACTATTCTGCTGGTGCAGTCACTGTGTACATACATTACATTACTGATCCTGAGTTACAGCCTGTATTATTCTAATAATAATTCTGTATTATTATCAGAAGATGCCCAGGTTATATCAGCTGTACATTTATAATTTTATACAGGAGATGCCCAGGTTATACCAGCTGTACATATAAATTATATACAGGAGATACCCAGGTTATACCGGCTGTATATTTATAATTATATACGGGGGATGCCCAGGTTATACCAGCTGTAGATATATAATTATATACAGGAGATGCCCAGGTTATACCAGCTGTACATGTATAATTATATACAGGAGATGCCCAGGTTATACCAGCTGTACATGTATAATTATATACAGGAGATGCCTAGGTTATACCAGCTGTACATGTATAATTATATAGAGGAGATGCACAGGTTATACCAGCTGTACATGTATAATTATATAAGGAGATGCCCAGGTTATACCAGCTATACATATATAATTATACACAGGAGGTACCCAGGTTATACCGGCTGTACATATATAATTATATACAGGAGATGCCCAGGTTATACCAGCTGTACATATATAATTATATACAGGATATGCCCAGGTTATAGCAGCTGTACATATATAATTATATACAGGAATGCCCAGGTTATAGCCAGCTGTACATGTATAATTATATACAGGAGATGCCCAGGTTATACCAGCTGTACATGTATAATTATATACAGGAGATGCCCAGGTTATACCAGCTGTACATGTATAATTATATAGAGGAGATGCACAGGTTATACCAGCTGTACATGTATAATTATATACAGGAGATGCCCAGGTTATACCAGCTTACATATATAATTATACACAGGAGTACCCAGGTTATACCGGCTGTACATATATAATTATATACAGGAGATGCCCAGGTTATACCAGCTGTACATATATAATTATATACAGGATATGCCCAGGTTATAGCAGCTGTACATATATAATTATATACAGGAGATGCCAGGTTATACCAGCTGTACATGTATAATTATATACAGGAGATGCCCAGGTTATACCAGCTGTACATGTATAATTATATACAGGAGATGCCCAGGTTATACCAGCTGTACATGTATAATTATATACAGGAGATGCCCAGGTTATACCAGCTGTACATATATAATTATATACAGGATATGCCCAGGTTATAGCAGCTGTACATATATAATTATATACAGGAGATGCCCAGGTTATACCAGCTGTACATATATAATTATATACAGGAGATGCCCAGGTTATACCAGCTGTACATATATAATTATATACAGGAGATGCCCAGGTTATACAGCTGTACATGTATAATTATATACAGGAGATGCCCAGGTTATACCAGCTGTACATATATAATTATATACAGGAGATATCCAGGTTATACCAGCTGTACATATATAATTATATACAGGAGATACCAGGTTATACCAGCTGTACATATATAATTATATACAGGAGATGCCCAGGTTATACCAGCTGTACATATATATTATATACAGGAGATGCCCAGGTTATACCAGCTGTACATATATAATTATATACAGGAGATACCCAGGTTATACCAGCTGTACATATATAATTATATGCAGGAGATTCCCAGGTTATACCGCTGTGCATATATAATTATATACAGGAGATACCCAGGTTATACCAGCTGTACAATATAATTATATACAGGAGATGCCCAGGTTATACCGGCTGTACATAAATAAGTATATACGGAGATACCCAGGTTATACCAGCTGTACATATATAATTATATACAGGAGATGCCCAGGTTATACCAGCTGTACATATATAATTATATACAGGAGATGCCCAGGTTTATACCAGCTGTACATATATAATTATATACAGGAGATACCCAGGTTATACCAGCTGTACATATATAATTATATGCAGGAGATTCCCAGGTTATACCGGCTGTGCATATATAATTATATACAGGAGATACCCAGGTTATACCAGCTGTACACATATAATTATATACAGGAGATGCCCAGGTTATACCGGCTGTACATAAATAAGTATATACCGGAGATACCCAGGTTATACGAGCTGTACGTATATAATTATATACAGGAGATGCCCAGGTTATACCAGCTGTACATATATAAGTATATACAGGAGATACCCAGGTTATACCGGCTGTACATATATAATTATATACAGGAGATACCCAGGTTATACCAGCTATACATATATAATTATATACAGGAGATGCCCGGGTTATACCAGCTGTATATAATTATATACAGGAGATACCCAGGTTATACCAGCTGTACATATATAATTATATACAGGAGATGCCCGGGTTATACCAGCTGTACATATATAATTATATACAGGAGATACCCAGGTTATACCAGCTATACATATATAATTATATACAGGAGATGCCCGGGTTATACCAGCTGTACATATATAATTATATACAGGAGATACCCAGGTTATACCGGCTGTATATATATAATTATATACAGGGGATGCCCAGGTTATACCAGCTGTACATATATAATTATATACAGGAGATGCCCAGGTTATACCAGCTGTACATGTATAATTATATACAGGAGATGCCCAGGTTATACCAGCTGTACATATATAATTATATACAGGAGATACCCAGGTTATACCAGCTGTACATATATAATTATATGCAGGAGATTCCCAGGTTATACCGGCTGTGCATATATAATTATATACAGGAGATACCAGGTTATACCAGCTGTACACATATAATTATATACAGGAGATGCCCAGGTTATACCGGCTGTACATAAATAAGTATATACGGAGATACCCAGGTATACGAGCTGTACGTATATAATTATATACAGGAGATGCCCAGGTTATACGCAGTCTGTAAATATAAGTATATTTACAGGAGATACCCAGGTTATACCGGTGAACATATATAATTATTACAGGAGTACCCAGGTTATACCAGCTATAATATAATTATATACAGGAGATGCACGGTTATACAGCTGTTATATATAAATTATCACAGGAGATACCAGGTTATACAGCTGTACATATATAATTATATACAGGAGATGCCCGGGTTATACCAGCTGTACATATATAATTATATACAGGAGATACCCAGGTTATACCAGCTATACATATATAATTATATACAGGAGATGCCCGGGTTATACCAGCTGTACATATATAATTATATACAGGAGATACCCAGGTTATACCGGCTGTATATATATAATTATATACAGGGGATGCCCAGGTTATACCAGCTGTACATATATAATTATATACAGGAGATGCCCAGGTTATACCAGCTGTACATGTATAATTATATACAGGAGATGCCCAGGTTATACCAGCTGTACATGTATAATTATATACAGGAGATGCCCAGGTTATACCAGCTGTACATGTATAATTATATACAGTAGATGCCCAGGTTATACCAGCTGTACATGTATAATTATATACAGTAGATGCCCAGGTTATACCAGCTGTACATGTATAATTATATACAGGAGATGCCCAGGTTATACCAACTGTACATATATCTCTAATCTATAATATAACGGTGGGAGCGTCACTCTGTCTGAAGCCTTTATAGACTGCGCAAGCGCAACACGCCTGCGCAGTCTGGCTCCAGACAGAGTGAGGCATCCAGAGCGGTGAGTACTCTGTATGGCGCCGGAGATCGCGGTATGCTGTTGTGAATGTGCTAGAAATTAATTCTGAGCAGAAGCTCCCTCTGGTGGTTACAAACAGTACTGAACTATCCAATGAATATTGTGAAGATTGGAGATCAGGTGTTACTGACTGGTCTTATATAAGGGAGGTTCCCTCCCATCAGGGTTGCCGGTGATCAATTGTTCTGGTCTCATCTTTGATTTCTGTTCACTTTGTAGCTTGCTGTTTCGTGCCTGCATCTTCTGCTAACAGATAAGACATTTTCTTCTTTTAGTTTTTTGTGCTTGCTTTTTGCATTTTGTCCTGCACTTCTGTGGGGGTCTGCCGGGTCCCCTTCGGGGGCTTGTGCTCCTCTCAGTTTAGTTCAGCCACTGTTGTTTGTTCATTTGGCTTTTCCAGTTTTTTCAGTGGTTGCTGTTTAGTTTTGTTACACCAGAGAACTAATTTAGGTGGTAGAGGTCGTGTGATCTCAGGTGTTTTTGTAATTAGTAGAGTTGGTACTTTTCAGGGTTTTTTGGGATTGCAGTAAGTGCCCTTCTTATCCTTTTCTATTTAGGAAGTTTGGGCCCCAACGTTTGCTCATACTATTTTCTGTCTGTGTCAGTATTTCTTCTTGTCTAACCGCCATTACATGTTTGGGGGCTTTCTATGTTCTTTGGGGATCTGCTCCGGGGCAGATAGTTTTCCTCTTTCTATCTTTAGGTGTAGTTAGCTTCTTAGGCTGTGACGAGGCGTCTAGGACCAACGTAGGTACGCTCCACGGCTGCCTTTAGTTGTGGTGGTTGGTCAGGGTACTACAATCCCATAGATTCCAACCTCTCTGGTGTATTGCCTTTTTTGCCTGCTCTCCTCAGCTACCAAATCATAGCAGTATCACCGGCCAAAACTGAAAATTATATGGTACTCACAGAAGGGAAAAATATTGTGGAAAGAAAAAAGTTGTCAGAGTTGTCAGAGATTTTTTTTTTTCTGTTTGTTGCATTTTTTTTTTCCCTCTGTATCTCTGGGTGCTGAGGAGGATTTTTTTTTTTTTTCTCTCAATAGAGTTTGCACAGTTGTCTGGCCGTGTGGATCAGCTTGCCACTGAGGTTCGGAGTATTGCTACCTATCTTGCTGGTTGCCTGTTTGGAACTAGGATTCCCAGATCCAGATTTGATTTTAGGGGATCGAGTAAATTCCTGATTTCAAGAATAACTGTAAGTTTTTGTTGCCTGAGGAAATCTAAGTCCCAGGGAAAGCAGCAGCCAGGTTTCAAATTGTCATCTCTCTCCTGCGCAGCGATCCTGGATTTTGGCTTTTCCCTGACACCTGGGGAGTCCTGTTTTGAGTAATGTATATGCTTTTTAATCTGGCTCATGGGAATTGTACGATGAGCTAATGTCAGTCATCAGCTGAAAAGCCTGTTGGCATAATCAGGGCTTGAGGACGCAGGTTTATGTCAAGATTCTCTAGGTGGGCAAGTCCTGACCAAATGAATGACGATGCTCAAAAACCAGGGAGGAGTCCCGAGGAGATAATTTGCATATTCCCAGTCGCCTTCTGGGATAAGTGAAGAGTCTCCGCGAGCTCAAGGAACACTGGATTTTGGCTGTTGCAGCTGAAAGGAGGACATCAGTAAACCAGGGGAGGAGTCCCGAGGAGATAATTTGCATATTCCCAGCACCTTCTGGGATAAGTGAAAGGTCTCCGCGAGCTCAAGGAACACTGGATTTTGGCTGTTGCAGCTGAAAGGAGGACATCAGTAAACCAGGGGAGGAGTCCCGAGGAGATAATTTGCATTTTCCCAGCTGCCTTCTGGGATAAGTGAAGAGTCTCCCGAGCTCAAGGAACACTGGATTTTGGCTGTTGCAGCTGAAAGGAGGACATCAGTAAACCAGGGGAGGAGTCCCGAGGAGATAATTTGCAGAGTCCCAGTGCCTTCTGGGATAAGTGAAGAGTCTCCCCGAGCTCAAGGAACACTGGATTTTGGCTGTTGCAGCTGAAAGGAGGACATCAGTAAACCAGGGGAGGAGTCCCGAGGAGATAATTTGCATATTCCCAGTGCCTTCTGGGATAAGTGAAGAGTCTCCGCGAGCTCAAGGAACATTGGATTTTGGCTGTTGCAGCTGAAAGGAGGACATCAGTAAACCAGGGGAGGAGTCCCGAGGAGATAATTTGCATATTCCCAGCGCCTTCTGGGATAAGTGAAGAGTCTCCGCGAGCTCAAGGAACACTGGATTTTGGCTGTTGCAGCTGAAAGGAGGACATCAGTAAACCAGGGGAGGAGTCCGAGGAGATAATTTGCAGATTCCCAGTGCCTTCTGGGATAAGTGAAGAGTCTCCGCGAGCTCAAGGAACACTGGATTTTGGCTGTTGCAGCTGAAAGGAGGACATCAGTAAACCAGGGGAGGAGTCCCGAGGAGATAATTTGCAGATTCCCAGTGCCTTCTGGGATAAGTGAAGAGTCTCCGCGAGCTCAAGGAACACTGGATTTTGGCTGTTGCAGCTGAAAGGAGGACATCAGTAAACCGCGCGCCTAGTGGCGCGCGAGTTTTGGCTTATATTTCACCGCTTGATTATCTCTTGAACAATAAGAACATGGAAGAGGCTAGGAGCCATGTGGTAAGCTGCATTTCTTGCTACATGTTCATAGACTTACCAGTGGAAAAGCCAAACTTCACATGCCAGAAATGCAAGCTTGTGTCCCTGTTGGAGGAAAAGTTGCAAAATCTGGAGAGAGAGTTATCTACATTGAAGACCATTAAGGAAGGTGAAGATTTCTTAGACAGAGCAGAATTATCTCTTCATGGTACAGAAAGAGAAGAAATTCGAAGTGCAACTGAAGAAACAGAGGAATGGAAGCATGTGACCCAGAGAAGCAGGAGGATCGTGAGGCAGTCAGCACCAATTCTGCTCAGGAACCAATACCAGGCTCTTACACAGGAGAACGATGAAGAAATACATCAGGATAAGACTTTGCCCACAAATAACCTCATACGCCCTCAGAGTCCTCCTGAATGGAGAAAGAAAACTGTTGTGAAGAAGAAACGGAGAGTTGTTGTCATGGGCGATTCCCTGTTGAGAGGAACAGAGGCCGCTATCTGCAGACCAGATATAACCTCAAGAGAAATGTGCTGTCTTCCAGGTGCAAAAATTAAAGATGTGTCTGACAGGATATCAGGACTCTTCAGACCTAAAGATGACTACCCATTCCTGCTAATACATGTGGGGACAAATGACACCGCTAGAAACGACCTGGAAACCATCTGCAGTGACTTTGAAAACTTAGGTAAGAAAGTGAAAGAACTGGGAGCGCAGGTGGTCTTCTCTTCCATCCTCCCAGTGGATGGCCATGGAACAAGGAGGTGGAATAAGATTCTGCAGGTGAACAACTGGCTACGTCGATGGTGCCGTCAGCAAGGATTTTGATTTCTGGATCACGGAGTGAATTACCTATACGAGGGACTACTTGCTAGAGATGGGGTGCACCTTACGAAGACTGGAAAACATGTATTTGGAAGTCGCCTTGCTACACTCATCAGGAGAGCTTTAAACTAGAACAATGTGGGAAGGGAAGCAAAACGCCAGCAAAAGCCATACACTTGACAAATACTATTGAGATTTCTGCTATTAGAAGTGAAGGGGAAGAACAAAGACAAAAAAATTTACATAATAAAAATATTGAAGGAAGAGAAACCAATCAAAAACTAAAGTGTTTCTATACGAATGCACAAAGCATGGGCAACAAACAAGGAGAACTGGAGCTACTAACGCAGGAGAAGAAATATGATGTCATTGGAATCACTGAGACTTGGTGGGACGATACACATGATTGGGATACAAGGCTAGAAGGATACAACTTATTTGCAAGAAACAGACTTGATAAACGAGGAGGAGGTGTTGCATTGTATGTTAGAAAAGCGTATATCTGCACAGAGATTGACGCTTCAAAGACTGGGAGTTCTGTGGAAACTGTTTGGGTAAGAATACAAGGACAGAACAATGGAAAGGACACCATTGTAGGCATTTACTACAGGCCGCCTGTGCAAGCTGAAGATATGGATGAACTCTTTATGCATCAAATGGCCAAGTTCTCCAAAAAAATATGACATAGTGGTCATGGGAGATTTCAACTATCCAGACATTTGTTAGGAATCTCTCTCAGGCAAAACTAACAGGTCCAGGAAATTCTTATCCTCTCTTGCTGACAACTTTATCTTCCAAAAGGTAATGGAGAAAACAAGGGGATCTGCTACCTTGGATCTAATCCTCATAAACAGGGAGGAAATGGTGGAGGAGGTAAGAGTGGCTGGGACTCTAGGAGGTAGTGACCATGCTATTTTAGAATTTTGGATAACAAGAGGAGGAAGACCTGTGAAGACTCAGACGTCAAGGTTAGATTTCAGAAAGGCAGATTTTAAGGAACTCAGAAAGAGAATTGGAGGGATCCAATGGCTGGATATCCTTAAGGACAAAAATGTCCAGGAAGGATGGAAAATCTTGAAAAATTAGATTCTCAAAGCACAATCGTTAACAATTCCGAAAAGAGGGAAGAATGGGAAGCATTTAAGGAAACCAGGATGGATGAACATAGAACTTAAACGCATGCTAAAAAGGAAGAAAGAAATGTTTATCAAATGGAAAGAGGGAGGCATATCCAAAGAAGAATATAATGCCGTCTGCAGAACCTGCAGGGCACAAATCAGATTATCTAAAGCTGACAATGAATTAAGGCTTGCAAGTGACGTCAAAAGCAACAAAAAAGGATTTTGGGGATACGTCAAAAGTAAAAGAAAAGTCAAAGATGCTTTAGGATTTTTACAGGATGAAAATGATGAAATGGTAAGTCAGGATGTTGAGAAGGCTGAACTTTTAAATTCCTATTTTGCATCTGTTTTCTCTCAGAAAGGAAATGTAACATCAACTGATCTTCACTGTCCTATTAAAGGAATAGAAGAATCCAGGATATCTATAAACAGAAAGACAGTGAGGAAACACTTAGCTAACATAAATGAATTCAAGTCTCCAGGTCCAGATGAATTACACCCCAGGGTACTGAAGGAGATAGCAGAAGAAATTCTTGAACCACTGTCCATAATCTTTGAAAATTCTTGGAGAACAGGAGAAGTCCCAGAAGACTGGAGAAGAGCAAATGTTGTTCCTATCTTCAAAAAGGGGAAGAAGGTGGACCCAGGGAACTACAGGCCGGTGAGTCTGACTTCTATACCAGGAAAGATCTTTGAACAAATTATTAAAGAACATGTATGCAAGTACCTGGATAAGAATGAAGTGATTAAACAGAGTCAGCATGGGTTTGTAACTAATAAGTCATGTCAGACTAACTTAATTTCCTTCTATGACAGAATCACTGACTGGGTGGATCAGGGAAATGCTGTAGATATAGTATATCTTGACTTCAGCAAAGCATTTGACAAAGTATCTCACACAATCCTTATTGAAAAAATGACGAAGTATGGAATGGACAAGGCAACTGTTAGGTGGATTCATAACTGGCTTAGTGATCGGACCCAAAGAGTGGTTGTAAATGGCTGCACATCCAGTTGGAAGAATGTCTCAAGTGGGGTACCACAAGGCTCTGTTTTGGGCCCTGTATTGTTCAACATCTTTATCAATGATTTAGATGAAGGAATTGAGGGTAAACTGATCAAATTTGCTGATGACACAAAGCTAGGAGGGGTAGCTAATACTAGAGAAGAGAGAGAGAGGATTCAAAAAGATATACATAAACTGGAGCAGTGGGCAGCAACTAACAGAATGGATTTTAACAGGGAAAAATGCAAAGTACTACATCTGGGCAATAAAAATGAAAAAAGCATATACAAAATGGGAGGAATAGGGCTAAGTAACAGCACATGTGAAAAAGACTTGGGTATACTAATTGATCACAGACTTAACATGAGTCAACAGTGTGATGCAGCAGCAAAAAAGGCAAATGCAATTCTAGGATGTATCAACAGAAGCATACAGTCTAGATCACGTGAGGTCATTATTGCCCTCTACTCCTCTTTGGTCAGACCTCATCTGGAATACTGTGTCCAGTTTTGGGCACCACATTTTAAAAAAGACATCAACAAACTGGAGCAAGTTCAGAGAAGAGCCACCAGAATGGTGACCGGTCTGCAAACCATGTCCTATGAGGAACGGTTGCAGGATTTGGGAATGTTTAGCTTGCAAAAAAGAAGACTGAGAGGAGACTTAATAGCTGTCTACAAATATCTCAAGGGCTGTCACATTGTAGAAGGATCATCTTTATTCTCATTTGCGCAAGGAAAGACTAGAAGCAATGGGATGAAACTGAATGGGAGGAGACACAGATTAGATATTAGAAAAAACTTTTTGACAGTTAGGGTGATCAATGAGTGGAACAGGCTGCCACAAGAGGTGGTGAGTTCTCCTTCAATGGAAGTCTTCAAACAGAGGCTGGATAGACATCTGTCTGGGATGATTTAGAGAATCCTGCTTTGAGCAGGGGGTTGGACCAGAATGCCCAGGAGGTCCCTTCCAACTCTACCATTCTATGATTCTATGATTCTATGCTTTGGCAGCCCTTTTTCGGAAGGGTCTGTCAGAGAATGTAAAGGATGTTATGGTGGGATTCCCTGTCCCCTCTGGTCTCAATGATTCTATGTCATTAGCGATTCAAATTGACAGACGTTTGCGTGAGCGTAGAGGTATGCGTGGAATGGTGTTGCCTTGTGAACCAGCTTCTGAACCCATGCAGTGTGATAGAGTGGCTTCTGGGGCACAGCGTCATGAGTTTCGAAAGCGCAATGGGTTATGTTTCTACTGTGGTGATGCCTCTCATGCTATTTCAGTCTGCCCTAAACGGGGAAGACGTTTTGCATGCTCAGTTGTCTTGGTGTCATGTGTGCATTGCCACGAAGATCGTCGCGGTTGCACATTCTGACTTCTCACAGCTGAGTTGCTGTTTCTTTGTGTTTGGCAGTTAGGGAGTTAATTCTGTCTGTGCTCAGTTCTGGGACTGGGTGCAGTTTCTCCCGGCTGCAATTAATTATTTGTTGATTGGTTTCCTTTAAATCTCTGGTTGTCTGTGTTGGGAGTTGCCAGTGAAATTCTTCATGCAGACCACAGATAGGATTGTATCTGTATAGACTTAAGTTAAAGAGCTCCTTAGTTGTTTTAAGCTCACCTTGCTTAGAGTTTAATATCCCAGATCATTTATGTTCCTTCTGTGTTTGAGTGTGTATGCAAGTCTGTGTTTTCTCCAGTCTGTCTAATATGTCTAATCTGTGTATTTAGCAGAGATCAGCCCGTATTCCTTTGGTGGTAATCAGTATCCTTCTTAGGACTGATTACAGGGTTCAGGGACTGATAGGAGACAGGGTTAGGCTGGAGACTTGGACCTCTGAACCATTATCAGTACCTCCAAGGTGAGGGAATAGTTAGGACCCCAGTTTAGGGTCAGGTTAGACCCCCGGTCCTCCTCTTTCCTGTGACAGTGTATCAAGTCCTCAAGATTAACCCTGAGTTCAACGGATTTCGTGTCAGGTAAATCTATTCTATATTTACATGCTGATGTTGCTAATCTATATGTTGTATAGAGTGTTGTTCTTTTAAGAATAGTTTACTGACATCGTACACATATCATAAGACCGCGTGACACTTGGGTAGTGTTCAGACTAAATTTTTGTTGACTGTTTCCCTGATTTGCTCCCTGTCCACATTTTCTGCTCAGGCTTTCGTTGATTCGGGAGCAGCTATTAACCTGATGGATTTTGATTTTGCTAAACGTTGTGGGTTTCCCTTGATACCCCTACGGAAGTCTATTCCCCTACTGGGGATCGATTCTACCCCTTTGGCTGAGAATAAACCTCAGTTCTCTACTCAGGTGATAATGAGGGTTGAACCTGATCATCAGGAGAGTTGCAAATTTTTGGTGCTGTATAATCTGCATGACATTATTGTACTAGGTTTCCCTTGGTTACAGTCTCATAATCCTGTTTTGGATTGGAAATCTGTGTCTGTAACCAGTTGGGGCTGCCAATGTGTTAATACCAACACTCCTGTTTTTTCTGCCTCCCCCCAGGCTCAGGATGTTCCTGACTTTTTTACTGATTTTTCTGATGTGTTTAGCGAAAGTAAATCTGCATCCTTGCCCCCCCA